>ML787810.1:183033-263302 GCA_009831015.1 Picea engelmannii | reverse complement strand
TTGTTTAATTTCCATTGTTTTATAATTAATGAGAAAACAAAAAAACTATATATTGATTATATTGACTGTGCTTTGTCATGTCGTATTAAACATGCATGAAGGAAATTATGGAATGTAGCCAACATAGGAGATTTTGAGAGAATTCATGAAGCATGGCTTCGAAAGAATGTGTATTTTTTATGGAATACTTTGTGCTAAGGTATATTATTTTATTTACGCAATCATGTATATTCTACTATATATATATATATATATATATATATATATTACAATTTATTTCTATATTTGTAGATGGAAGATGAAGGGGCTGAACATAAAAAGCAAGTCGATCAAGAAAACATTATGTTAAAAAACCAAAGTACAATATTACCTACAAATGATCAAGAAATGAGGCATGCACTCAACTCGAGCAATGTCAACAGTTCAATTGATGAATGACAATCAATATAATTGAATGTTACTGCAAGTTGTATGTTTTGGAATATGTGTCTTTGAAAATCATGGATTTTGTTTAATGTACTCGACATATTTTCCCAATTGCATGAGGACATGTTACCAATAAGTGTAACAATTACAAATTAGCTGCAATTTGATTATTGTATTGGACCTTTATGTTGTCCCTTTTTGTATGACAATGGGTCTCTTATTCATATATAATAAAACAAGTTTCTTATTGCATTGCATTGTCGAGTGTTGTAAAATGTTGTGTTGCTGAATAATTAATATGTGGATGATTTACATTGTTACAAATAACAAAGGTTTAATTGGTTGGATAACACATTAATGCAATCATTATATCGAAATTTAATATCAAAAATATAAAACAATATTATTATAAAAAAATGATTTTGAAATGATTAATTGAAAGTTTGTAAAAAAAAATTAATTAAAATATATACATATCAGTGCACTATATTCTTTTGAACTCACTAGCAGTGTGTTCCATAATACAGATGTCGATGTGTTTTGGGGCATCATACACACTGATGCATATTAATTATAACAACGCACATATATGTACTATTGAGAAAATGCACAATTCCATAAATGATATAATGTACAATGTGTTATCATACACTGGGGTTCTGAAATTAATTTCCGTACCGATGTGTTATCATTATTATAAGCACCAAGAACCTAAATATTATTTACGCACTGATTCTTTTACTATAATATACACACTGGAGTCCATACTAAAAATAATGGTGTCGACATTCCACCTCAAATATTCAAAATTTCACTACCCTTCAGTGCACATGGTAAAACAGATACTAGTATGTACTAATTACACAAGCTCAAGGGAACATGGTATATTAAACACACCGAGTCTCAAGATAGCTTGATCGCACCGGGCTAATGATAACTTAAATGCATTGGGGGAGACAAATCCTAAAACACATTGTTGCTTCATACAAATACAAGGCTAAACCAATGCGTAGAAATTATAAGAGCATCAATGCTCTGCATATGACGAAAAAGACGAAACCAATGCACGATAGTTATAAATGCACATGGGCGTTTGTATTATATTGATGCACCATTTAATTTTATTAAATTAATGTGACAGTGTGTGTTCATCAATAACACACTGGTGTGTTTGGACATGAAAAACACCAAAGAAAAACCTCCACTCGCCCAAAGTTTTTAGTTATATGAAACATCCGCTAAAACCTACGGGACCAATAACAGAGGTTCTAGTGGAAGTTTTATTTTTCCAAATTTTGTAAAACTAAAAACCTCCGCAAAAACCTATGCTAGAAGGTGTTCTCTTTGCGGTGAGAACATTTTGGTACCTCTGCTTGTCCCAATTTGCATCCACCAGAGTTGTAGATTGGTCATGAAGTTTAGATGATCTAACCAAAACTTCTCAAGCTAGAAGGTATTTGGTCTTAGAGTTGAAGCACTATCCTAGGCTTATCATATTGAACAAAGGTATGAACCTGTAAAAGGGAGGATTTCCACCGAGATGGAAGGTATTCTATGAAAAGGGATCCATATGACTCCTGCTTAGTTTTGATGAATCCTACCAAATCATCTATCAAAGGTATGTCCTTCCCCTTCTTAGAGAAGGCCTAGAAGCTATTATTGTTGGAAGATGGCATTGTGGGATTGAAAATCGAGATTACTGTTCATTTTTCTAGATTTTATTTTATAGGGGATCTTTATGAACCCCTCTTGTTATGTGATATCCTTGTTTTTATCATCATTTATAGTTATGTTCATCGGACAATCTCAGAATAAATGGTTCATGGAATTTAGGCATCAAAATGAAATGTGTTCATAATCCAAGGTTTGAACCCATTCCATTCTTGAAAACGTATGCTAATTGATTTGGGAAGGTCTCCCAAAACGTTCATGTATATTGTTGGGAAAATTAGTTGTTACTTTAATATACCATATACTGGTCCATCCGGTTCGTAAAATTATGAGTTGTCTACACAATATGCGTGGGTAAAAGATTGAAGTTTAACTACTCTAATGGTTCTAGCTTCTCAAGAGACAAACAAACCATGTTTTAAACCAATCAACCACTAAAATTCCATTAAGTAAACCTTAACTCTATCCACATAATGAATATCAAATATGAACATAAATGGAATAACTTGTATGTCATGCATAGATCTCTGATCTATGCATGATCATGTTCTCTTGTCTATTCTCATTTTAATTCCCAATCTGTAGGTGTCAAATATTCACACACTAAGAATATCAAAGTGTTGGTAAAGAATTAAAGACAAACACTAGTAACCCATTATTTTCATAAGATCTCCTTAAAAAACCCAAGATGCAATCTTTCACTTTAAGGGACTAAGTGTTCATGCCTCTACTTATGATGTTAGATCTGATAATGAGAATTCCAATTACTTTTCAAAACAAATACAACAAAGTGTTAACTATGGTCACACATTTTACTCTAACTGTGTTTTTTATCAGTCAACTAAAAGGATATCAAATCTCCACTTGGTGCTACTGATATTATGTTGAACCTCTTAGTCTAAAGTGAAAGATTATGAAAAAAAAATATAACACCTAACACACAATCAATACTCTTAATGCAAAGGTCATATGGTGGCACTGCTCTTCTCTTATACAAACAATATGTTCATATAGAGGTGACTCAACTTGTCATGCACTATTTTGTATTAACTGTATGATATGAATGATAACAAGGGATAATGAAAAACAATCAACAACATTTTAGGATCAATCCTTACAAGGAAGCTTGGGACTTATCCAAGATTGGATGTCTCTTCATAAGCGATTAGATCAACCTTTATAAGATTGTATGATCTAATTGTAAATAACACTGTAAAATTTACATCAATTAAAAACCTCAATAAAAAGAATAAAAAACCATTCAAAAGTAAAAGCCTTGTCTCCTGAAAAGTATGAAAAAGGTTTTATAAACTAACTCTGGAGGTCACACATCGACAAACCATATCACTCATTAACAAAAAGTCTCAATATTGTTCTTGGGTGGAACCCTTTACACTCAACTCTGCAAGTTATAGTCTAATGCTACATGGACAAGATTAAAATAAAACAACAACAAGGTTGTGATAGATCTCTATGATGTAGTACTCATTTATCAAGATTCTTATTTTTACGTTTAAATGGTTTTCATCAAAGTTTTATTTATATTACCTAGTACATTCATGGATCTCAACAAAGGGTTATCATAACTTATTAACTTTCCAGGCTTGACATCACAACTAAGTTTTTAACACTCCCATTCATATTTAAGCCATTGATCAATCCTTTGATAAGTTAAACGATTCAACATAACCCATAACTATTCGCATTTACCACAAGAAACTCAACAACATACATAATCAAAACGACTCATAGATTCATGATTTGTCCTCTGAAAAACATAACAGACTTAAACTACCATCAACAATTGAAACCCTAGATATAATTTGAGATTAATTATGTAATTTGAATGGAAGTTTTGCTTCCCCAGAACATGGTTCAAGGTCTGTAAATTACCACTCATTCACACAAATGAAAATCTTGTAGATACACATACACAATTTGCATTTCAATTTTTAAACTAACATCTGCAACACAAGAAGGAATTGATGTAAAAAAAACTAAACCAAGTTAAAAAAATAATTGAGCTCAACATACTTGGGATTGGTGGGCCCTTTCCAACACAGGTAGCAAGCTATGGGAAATTCACAAACTTACGAACAGGAAAATACCATGTATCAAAGCTGCGACCTTTATCAAAACAAAGTGCTCTTAGAGTTTACAATGCTAGTAGCATATGCATGAAATTTTGGTATCACCAAACAACAGTAGCACTTATCTATTCCTCAATGAAAGATTACAAAGTATGGTTCTCTCTAATTTACATAGATGGTACATTTATATACAAAAAACCTCAGATAGAAGATAAAATTGGTCTCCTATGTTCTTGTTGAACACAAAGGCAATAATAGTTACATAAACCACCATATCGAACTGGTTTTGATCCTTTATAACTATCCATACAAGTTTAGCACAATCAAATCAATATTTTGGTGTCATTACTATTCAATTATCCTCCCATTACCAAATATTTGACTGTAGTTTGTTGAATATCTTGAAAAAATGGGCCACACACAAATCTATGCAAACCCATATTAGGAAAACTCTCGTATCTCCCTAATCGTGTTTGATTTCAAGAATCCACTCGTGAGTGACCTATTTGAGACCATCCTGCACAAAACCCATGTTCTAGATTTATTAGATTCCTCTTCGTTTTCCCATAAATCACCTTGTAAGTTTATTGTTTCTTTTTCAACACATTTTTTTACTGGGAAATTCTTAACCATGCCTGGAGGCTTCCATGTGCGACCTGGGTGAAAACCAAGGCACACATACCATGCTAGGGGTTAGATATTCAAAACCCATGTGACCATCTTCCTCTTGGGTGCCCACATATATGCAAACCTACAAACTTGGGTACTGGAACAACGGGAGGTATAGGAACATAACTAACATTATGCATTAGTAAAACATTGCTTAAAAACCTCTACTAATTCATTAAGAAATTAGGAATAATAAAAAAATAAGAAAATATACCTTATAATACTTTTCAAAGGAGTTTTAGGCTCGAAATCATAAAAATAGATGATATCAGGGTTAGGTTTAGATGCAAAAATAGAGTATAAGTGGAAAAAGAAGTATTTGGCTGATGGAAAAATAGGGGTTCAACATCTCCCCCATACCTAAGTATTTTCATGTCCTCATGCAAACAGAGTAGGTAGTAAGCTCTTTAAACTATCGACTTTGTAGGACCTTTCAAATAAAACCCTTTTGATTACCGTATCATGTGCAAATTCGGCTGATAACTCTTTGAATTTATCCCCCAAGTTGTTGTGGAGAAGACTTCATTCCAACATTAAGATCAACTGATATTGACTTTCTTGTTAGAGGAGGTGAAGGCTTCTTCACATGGTTGGCTTCTATTATGTCTCCCTACACAAGCTCTAAGTCAATGGATGATTTTTTTTCTTAGGTAAGGGACAAAACACAAGTTATGATCACTATGTAGTTTATTTTGCTTTACCATGCCTTGGTAACACGTGTTACTGACATATTCAACTGCTAAAGTACTCTTTACCTGGTTGCTTTTACGTGACTCCTTTGAATCAAAGATGAATAACATGTTCTCATGATAGTCTATTCAACTGAATATCATATTTAAAGTGAAATGGAAACTTGATGTGCTATAAATGAGTCATAGCATACCTTCTCCTTCTTGGCTCTCCCCCATGCATGTTTAATTACATGTCCTAGTGCAAGAAAGTCCTCAAAACAGATAAAAACTGGAATCAGCCACCAATGACTAGGAAAGGTCAGCTTCATTAGTCAAAATCTTAAGTTCCCTATGGTTTTGGTTCTATGAAATGGTTGACTGGATCGATTGAGTCTTTCACGCAAGTCCATGTTCTCAGAATGAAGCTTCTTGATGTCTTCTTGGAACCTCTAGATTTGTGCCTTTAATTGCTCATTCCCTTTTCTATATATCTATTAAGCATAGTCAACTCTGTTACCTCTTGTCTCAACCTCTTAATTTTTTGGTTCTTCCTTTTTAGTTCCATCTCAATTGAGGTTTACGGAGTTCCAAATTTTTGTCTCTTTGAATATATGGGGACAACTCCATTTTCTCTGTTATCATCTTCAGCCAAAGAGATTGAAAATGGCTTTATCACTGCAAATGATGCATTATGTTTATTATGGACAGTATGACCACCATCATTTAGTTCGGGTGAGGGTCCACTTGGAGGATTTTGACCCTTATTCCTTTGTCTCCTAGCATATATGAAAACTTCACCATATTGTTCCAGGTACTTCTGACAACATAAAATGAAAATTCCTCCAGCCAGGATGCCAATTACAACCCAACTTCCACTAACCTTATCGAACAAGTTCAAATCTGGCTTCCAACATGAACCCTGGTACTAGTTCATTACATAATCCATCCCATTTTTATTCTAATTCTACAAAGAATAAATAACTAGCAGTAATTAACATACTATAGTGAGAGGTTTTCAAACTGGGACTAATGAGATCAGAACTTGACAATTTTCCAAATTCTTTATGTTGTCATCTATCCATTCCCAACCAAATATTCCACTAGGATAATATCTTCAGAGAATGTCAACCACCAAAATTATTACATTCAAAGCTTGTTTCTCTAATGGCCTTTGGAAAACCAAAATCTATGTCTTCAAAACCCAAAAGTTTGATTCCTAATATAGTCAATATTTTGATTTGTGATTGCAGTAGTAGAAACTTTGAACTTCTTATCATAAACAACACTCAACTCCCTTTTGTGCACCACTATTCCAATATTCTTTGACATAACTTAATGGCATTACTCACTTATTGGAAGAGATCATTTTTCTAAAGTGTTGTACCCAGAGGCTTCCTAGAACTGTTGGAACAACTGACTTGTTGACACTTATCAAAATGGGGTGGCTTCTTCCAATAACATTTTTGCCAAGCTTTGAACTCATCGAAAGGAGAAGGAACCTAAATTGTTATCTTTGGAATTATGATGAACATGTCGAGCAAGAGAAGGTTTGAATGGTCACTAAATCCCACACGATTTCAATTTTGAATGATATGAATATAACTCATTTAGGAACACTTGCATACATGTTCATGGCAAACTATGAGATGGTCAGGTCTATAGGTTCAATGAGAATACCATCATATCGATATAATCCTTAAGCACAATCATGTATAGGTCTGGAGATATCATTTTTATCAACAAGTGTAACCTCATGGTGGATTAATGAGTGATATATGTGATCATTTCTCCACATGGTCGATGTGGACATATGGAGGATTGTTGCAAGTCTATTATTAATCATAAAATTCGACTAGTGGAAGAGCCTTTGACTGATACATGTAATGGGAAATAGAGAGGGCACAAGTTAAGGTGACATGAAGTATGACATAATGGTAGGGATTAAATAGTGGGTAAAGTTTGAACATTAAAGAAACTTGATATACATATGTGTGTGTGTGTGTGTGTGTGTGGTAGGGGTAGAGAAGTTTAGGATACACAATATGTCTATGGTGGTTTTTAGTAGTGGAATGAATAGTGGAGATAAAGAGACAAGTATAAGGGAGTTTCTAACAAAATTTCCTTTCATTCTTAATAAATTAAACAGAGTTTTTAAAGCAGATTTTACCTCGGAATTAAGTCATTTACCCATACTTACAACATATGTGCATGATTTGAGTTGATGTAGGAAGGCTATGGAATTGAGGCGATTATTACAAAATTCGAACCTCAGAACTTCTGTTGTTGAATCTAATGATGTTGGTGCTTTGGGATGAAAAGGAGAGACCTGCTACTATCAAAATTTTCTCAATAATTTCAAAAACACAGCTACAGTTCTTTCGTACCTACTCTAGGATTCATGTACTAGAATAACCAAAAAATTGAAAATACACTAGTGTTGTTACTCTGTTAGTCTATTGTTCTAGATATACTATTGTTTTGAGTAATATGTTGTAGAATACTATCCTAAATAGAATGAGTGAAATCTAACTTCCATACTTGCTCGAAACTTTAGAAATCTAAGAGATTCTGAGCTTATTACAAATGTTGATATCTAAAACTGAAAATTAAGGACAAATAAATGAATGTTGGCAACTGATTTTTCCATAAAGAAGGGTGTTGCAACAAGTTTATGAACTTACAATAATTTTTTGAAACACTTGAATGTTGAGTACTTTAGTGTTGTTGCCATGAAGACCTGCAAATTATGGAAAACAAATTGAACTTGTTGATGGAATGCAGGCTGCAAACTGGAGTCAACGGACTGTAGGTTGATGTTTTTGGAACAAAAGTTTCATCCTCTTTTATTTGTACACTACTAGAGACTACAAACTATTGTTAGGATCATGAACTGAATATTCGTCATCGAAACATAATCTTGGCACAATTATGTCTATGTGAGTGAATTTTTCGAAGTTGAACATAGAAAGAAATCATTGGATTACCAACCAATGATGGAATTTGTTAACCAATGAGAGACTAATCACCTTTGATGATGATGAGAGTCAAGGTGCCCCTTGTACATCTCGCTGACCATGAATAAATGATATGTTGTTGAGTGTCATAAATGATCTGACAAACATGAGGCATTAATGGGAAAATTATTTGTTACTTTAATATACCCTATACTTGTCAATCTGGTTTGTAAACTTATGAGTTGTCTACACAATATGTGCAGGTAAAATATTGAAGTTTAACTACTCTAACTATTCTAGCTTCTCAAGAAACAAGAAAACCATGCTTCAAACCAATCATCCACTAAAATGCCATCAAGAAAACCTTAACTCTGTACACATAATGAATATCAAATATGAGTAGAAATGGAATAACTTATATGTCATGCATAGATCTATGATATATGCATGATCATGTTCTCTGGTATGTTCTCATTTTAATTCCCAATCTGTAGGTTTCAAATATTCACACACCAAGAATATCAAAGTGCTAGTAAAGAATTAAAGACAAAGACTAGTAACCCGTTATTTTCATCAGATCTCCTTCAAAAACCCAAGAAGTAATATTTCACTTTAAATGACTAAGTGTTCATGCCTCTACTTATGAGGTTAGATCTGATAATGATAATTCCAATTACTTGTCAAAACAAATACAACATAGTGTTAACTATGGTCACAAGTTTTACTCTAATTGTGTTTTTTATCAGTTAGCTAAAAGGATATTAATTCTCCACTTGGTGCTACTGATCTTTTGTTGAACCTCTTACTCTAGAGTGAAAGCTTATGAACAAAAAATCTAACACCTAACCCACAATCAATACTCTTAATGCAAAGGACATATGGCGACACTGCTCTTCTCTTATACAAACAATTTGTTCATATAAAGGTGACTCAACTTGTCATGCACTATTTAGTATTAACTATATGATATGAATGGCAACAAGGGATAATGAAAAGAAATCAACAATATTTTAGGATCAATCCTCACAAGGTAGCTTGGGACTTATCCAAGATTGGATGTTTCTTCATAAGTGATTAGATCAACCTTTATCAGATTGTATGATCTAATTATAAACAACACTGTAGAATTTACATCAATTAAAAAGCTCAATAAAAAAATAATAAACCATTCAAAAGGAAAAGCCTTGTCTCCTGAAAAGTATGAAAATGGTTTTATAAACTAACTCCGGAGGTCACACATTGACAAACCATATCACTCATTAACAAAAAGTATTAAGACTCTTATGGGGTGGAACCCTTTACACTCAACTTTGCAAGCTATAGTCTAATGCTACAGGGACAAGATTAAAACAAAACAACAACAAGGTTGTGATATATCCCTATGATGTAGTACTCATTTGTCAATATTCTTATTTTTATGTTGAAATGGTTTTCATCAGAGTTTTATTTATATTACCCAGTACATTCATGGATCTCAGCAAAAGGTTATCATAACTTGTTAACTTTCCAAGATCGACATCACAACTAAGTTTTGAACACTCCCATTCAGATTTAAACCATTGGTCATTCCTTTGATCAATTAAATGATTCAACATAGTCTATAGTTGTTCACATTTACCGCAAGAAACTAAACAACATATAGCATAAAAAAGACTCATAGATTCATGATTTTTCCTATGAAAAACATAACAGACTTAACATACCATCAACAAGTCAAACCCTAGATATAATATGAGATTAATTATGTAATTAAAATGGAAGGGTTTCTTCCCCAGAACAGGGTTCAAGGTTTGTAATTAGCACTCATTCACATAAATGAAAATCTTGTAGATACACATACATAATCTGCAATTCGATTTTTAAACTAACATCTGCAACACAGGAAGGAATTGATGTAAAAAAAATTAAACTAAGTTAAAGAAATAACTTAACTCGACATACTTGGGATTGGTGGGCCCTTGCCAACCCAAGTAGCGAGCTATGGGAAATTCACAAACTCACGAACATGAAAAGACCATGTATCAGAATTGCAACTTTTATTAAAACAAAGTGCTCTTACAGTTTACAATGCTGGTAGCATATGCATGAAAGTCTTGTATCACCAAACAACATTATCACTTATCTATTCCTCAATGGAAGATTACAAAGTATGGTTCTTATTGATTTATAGAGCTAGTACATTTATATAGAAAACCCTCATTTAGAAGATAAAATCGACCTCCTATATTCTTGTGGAACAGAAAGGCAACAATAGTTACATAAACAACCAGATCAAACTAGTTTTTATCCTTTCTAACTATCCATACAATTTTAGCACAATCAAATCAATATTTTGATTCATTACTATTCATGGATCCTCCCATTACCAAAGATCTAACTATAGTTTGTTGAATATCTTGAAAAATGGGTCGCACACAAATATGGGCAAACCCAGATTAGGAAAATTCTTGTATCTCCCTAACCATTCCATATTTCAAGAATTTGATCTATATCAACGTAATTGAGACCATCCTGCATAAAACCCATGTTCTATATTTCTTAGATTCCTATTCGTTTTCTCGCAAATCACCCTAGAAGTTGGTTGTTGCTATTTCAACACGTTTTTTACTGGAAAACCCTTTACCACACCTGGAGGCTTCCATGTGTGACTTGGTCGCAAACCAAGGTACACACACTATGATGGAGGTTATATCTTCAAAACCCATATGACCATCTTCCACCTGGGTGCCCACATATATGCAAACCTACAGACTTGGGTACTAGAACAACTGGAGGTACGGGAACATAACTAACATTCCTCATTAGTAAAACATTGCTTAAAAACCTCTATTAATTCATCAAGAACTTAGGAATAATGAACAAATAGACAAGTATACCTCATAATACTTTCCAAAGGAATTTTAGGCTCGAAATCACAAAAATGGATGATATCAGGGCTAGGTTTAGATACAAAAACAAAGTAAAAATGGAAAAAGAAGTGGATGGATGATGGAAAAATAGGGGTTCAACATATACACAGATCCATGCGTAGGAGTTGTAGCACCCCAATTTTGTGACCCTAGAGATATTGAAAAAATCTCAGAGTGTGCTTCCTATTCCTTCCAGTGTCTCCTTTTCCCAAAATTCCCAAGGTAGTAAGTACATCATAATCCACACTGAAGCCTCTATGAAGTCCTCTTTCTCAAGACTGAATCTCTTTAACTAGTACCTTAGATGCAAACATGCAAAATTGAAGTATTAAGGGTCTTATTCAAAATTTGTTCTTTATCTCTAGTGCATGAGATTATGGCTATGCAAAATCATTTTGAGCCATGTTTTAGATTTATTTTCCCTTTAGGTTTCCATCTAGAGGACACTCATCCCATGAGAGATTTATTAGAGGGATAGATACCCATAAATTTACCAATAAACATGTGATGTTTCATGTATTGAATGTAGTTTCCAATGTTCGGTGATGTGACTTCATACTTAGGGTTTCTCTTAGCTTTGGCTAAGCATTCATTATGGAGCTTGTTTTCTTTATTGTTCTCCACCAAATATATTTTGTTACGATCGACCTCACTCATCCAGTGCTTTCCTACCCCACCCATTTATTATAAGGTAATCTGGGTGATACCTAACCTGTAACCACATCCTTTAAGGGGCACGTGTCAGGGCCTAGTTGAAATAAATTCTTCATGCCAAACTAACATGATCTATTGCTTCCTTGTAAGAACCTATGAACTATAACATTGTTGATGTGTGATCAAAACCCTAAGACCAAGTCCATCGTTCACCTATGCCGCTCATCGCTCTTCCATATTTTTGGTTCTTTATTTTTTCTAACAAGTAATATCAAATTCATAAGGTACAAAGTGAAGTTATTTTGATTATCTACGTATTCAGGTTAAGAATTGATATTTAGCAAAAACCGTATAATTTTAATTGGTTGTGTCTTGCTAGGAATTTTTTGATTAAGCAATGAAAAGGTCATAGGAATGATGATAATATAAATTACAATGGTTCAAAAATTATATGGATTTTTTTATTATTTGGGTTGGTTGTCATTGATGTCAACCCTTGAAGAAAGTTCGATAGTGAATTCTGGTAGCACAAAGGTTTGGGTAATGGACCTAAGTTTGCTTGATGTATAACGGTATGAGTTTTAATATATTTGAAGGTAATACTATTCTATATGGATAGTACATGTCATGCCATTTCCAGTGATATGTGGAACGTCACATAACTCCTCACGGTTAGAGAGTTATGGCCATGTGAAGTTGGAGAACCCTCACGAGTCATCTAGAAGCCCCAAAAGATCAAAGTAGTCAAAGTGGTTGCAAAGAAGAAATTATTTAAATAATAAAGTGAAGTGATGAGTGTACTATAAGTAAAAGTGGATACAAAATAAATTATTTAAATAATAAATTTAATGGAGAAATTACTAAGTGGACAAGTGGTTAGAAGTGGGTTAGCCTTAAAATAAGGAAAGTGGTTTAAGTTGGTTAGAAGGTAACCCCTTGAGGAAGCTACATAAAAATATAAATAAGAGGGAAGGGTCTCTCATTTTAATCACTCTTGAGCATATTGAATATCTTCAAGTGACTGAGGTAACCAAAGGATATCTAAGGCGAATTTCAGAGGGAAGGTGAAGTAAAGAAGGCTAAAATTCAAGGGAGGATAAATTATTTTGATGATGCTTTCTAAGGTATGTTATTTACAGTCATCTCACCATTTTTGCAATAATGTTTTTTATAGAATGATTCAGACCAAGAAATATGGAGGCCATTGAGGAAACATATCCAAGTAGCTATGATAGAAATTTCAGCTTATGGGTCATTGTATTTTTGGAGTTACACTCCGTGGAAAATAGGGTTTGTGGCTAGTCCTGAAACAGGTGTTTCGGGTAAAAATGTCATAACTTCTTCATAACAGATCCAAATTCAGTAAGGCCAAATGTATTAGTTAGAGTACAGTCTGTAGTATTCTGTGTAACATTTTCAGATCCATACAACAAATATTCTCTGTGGGCTACGCTCTACAAGTTCGCTCTCTAGAATAAGCCAAAATTCAACAAGGTATGTCGTTTTTACTATAACTCATTTTCTAAGAGGTTCTAAGTAGTGAAACCCGGAGGAATTGCATAAACGACACTAAAGAACATTGTGTATTATTTTCATATTTTTATTCATTACAGGTACATAGTTATGATTATTTCAAGTTAGGGTTGTTGACTAATCCAAAATTAGTCATGTGAGACTAAAGTAAAGTTTGATGAAAATGCTAGTATCTTGTTGTTAAAGTTAAGGAAGGTTTGCAGGTATGTGATCATATACACCAGGTCTATTACAGAGTTACAAATCAGATTTGGATGATGAAATTGATGAGGGATTTTGGTTGAGGTACATGTTGGGTACATGGTTGAGACAAGTAGTTGATGAGTTGGCACATACATGAGGCGTTTAGTTGATTATATTGGTATATCTTGATGAGTGATAGTTTATGTGTATTTGATGAATGATTGGTACATATTTGGTGCATTATTGATGCACTCGTTGATGGTACAGGTTGAGGTATAGGTTAGTGCATGGTTGATGCACTTGTTTATGGTACAGGTTGATTGGTACAGATTTACAACAGTATAGTGATAATGTGACAGTGGTTCCATCATTATACTTCTATGACAAAGTGGTTGGACGGGGCAAGGACAGGTGGTTGTAGTCACCTTCAGGTTGTAGCCGAAGAACATAAGGGGTTGTAGCTAGAGAATTGGGGAGTTGGAGCTTCCCTCAGGTTGTAGCTTGAGAAATTGGGGGGCTGGAGCCTCCTTCCAATTGCAGTTGGAAAGTTACAAAGGAAGTTGGTACTTACAATGAATGTAAGTCTTAATTACATATAAGAAAAAACATTCTTTGGTTTTCTCCCGCTTCGGGTTTCCACGTAAAAACACTGGTGTACTGTGTATGTGTATGATTGCTCATTTGTTCATTTTTTATTTACTCTACAACTATTGGATGATAATGATACATTGATATACCACTTTCATTTTATGGTTAAAAAGGATTATATTTCTCTATTATTGACTCACCCCCCCTCTCAGTAATTCAACAATTGGTATCAAAGCAGGTTCCTTTAGAAATTAGTTTAACCACTGAAAGGTAGATCATGGAGAGAAACAACATGTATAAAAACGAAATACCACAGTTTGATGGACAAAAGTATGCATTCTAGAGAAGAAGGATGAAAACATATATACATGCACAGGGATTTGAAATTTGGCAATAAGTAGTATATGGATACAGAGAACCAGTAGGTCCACCAACAAGTGAAAAGGCAATGAAACATAGTCAAAATAATTCCAAAGCCACAAATGCACTTCTGAATGGTCTTGATGAATCAGTATATACCAAAGTTGTACATTGTAAATCCGATAAAGAGATTTGGGACAAACTTCAAAATATTTATGAAGGAGATTCAAAAGTCAAAGCAACAAAGCTTCAAACTTACAGAGGTCAATTCAAACAACTAAAGATGAAGGAAGATGAGAATATTGCAGCTTACTTCTTACGAGTTGATGAAACACTGAATGTAATCATGGGATTGGGAGAAGAAATTGAAGAATCTGTAATTGTTAAAAAGGTACTAAGATCTCTTCCTATGAGATTTGATCCTAAGATATAAACACTAGAAGAAAGAGAAGATCTAGACTCAATAATCATGGACAAACTAAATGGAATATTCACAGCATATGAAATGAGAAATGAACAAAAAAATCCAGATATAAAAGAAGCAGCTTTCAAAGAATCCAAAAGGTCAAAGCAAAATGAATGTAGCAGTAGCAGTGACTTCTCATAATACAATGAAGAAGAAGTGGCCAACTTTGTCAGAAGATTGAACAAGGAAACCAACGACAGATATAAAGGTAAGCTTCCATTGATTTTTTTTAATTGTGATGGTATCGATCATTTTTCTAACAAATGTCCTCATAAGAAAAATAAGAGGAATGGTGAAGATTACTCAAATAGAAAACAAACATATAAAGGAAAAAGAACCAAAAAGAAAGCTTTCAAGAAAATCTTATGCACCAAAGAAGACATGTCCTCATCAGATGAAGATGAATTTAGTGACAGTGAGATAGAAAGAGTTCTATTCATGGAAATATAAGAATCTGATAAAGAATACACCGAAGAAGAATATGAAGAGGAAAAAGTTGACTAACGAGAAGAATTGTTGAGTGCCATAGAAGTTATAAGAAGAGAAAACAAGAAAAACAAGAAGCTACAAGCAGAACTAGACAAGAAAGAAGACACTCAAGAATTAAAAAAAATGATCATGAAATTGAAGGTTCAAATAGAAGAAGATAAAAGAATTGAAGAAGAACTCAAAGAACAGTTAGAAGAAAGAGACGGGATCATTGGAAATTTGGAAGCATAGATTGTCACATTAAGAAAGGATCTTCAAAAGAAAAATATGTAGAATAGCTCAAAAGTTATGGATGACATTATCAGCAGTCAAAATCCTTATCATGACAAGTTTGGACTTGGATACAATCAAAGAGAAAAGGGATCAAGCTCCAAAGCAACAAAACAAGAAACATATCCAAAAATCTATGCAGAAACAATCAAACAGGATAGGAAGATCTACAAGGAAGATTACAGAGACACTCCTCCATCGAGAAGATTCATACTTTAGAATCAATGACCAACAGAAACAAATAGGCCTCAGGAAGAAGAATAATTCAGAAGAGTAACTCCTTTCAGAAAATCTTCAACTCCCAACTATCAAACTATGTTTTTTGGTTTATGTTATGCATGCAATAATTTTGGACATAAAGATGTAAATTACAGAGATAATAGCAGGAACATAAACAACTTTGAAATTCATACACAAAATGGCTATCCAAGAAGGCCTAGCGAAACCCAGAGAAGAAGCTACAACAGGTTTGAATCATTGAGCACTTAAGTGGGATGCTACAAGTGAAACAAATTTGGACACATGGCCAAATATTGTAGAATGATAGTCCCTCCTAGAAAACCACAACAGAACAACAACAGTGACAGATAAGAACCTCAGAAGAAAACATGGATAACAAACAAGAATCAATATAGAAATGAAGAATGCACACTCGTTCTACAAGCTAAGCAGAAGAAACATGGTTGGTATCTTGACAGTGGTTGTTCAAAACATATGACAGGTGATAAAGACAAGTTTCTTACATCAAGAAAGGAAAGAGATGGATCAGTCTCCTTCGGAAATGATGATTCAGCTAAAATCATTGGAAAAGGCACAGTCATAATTGGAAACAAGAATACCAAGGTAGAAAATGTTCTACTAGTAGAAGATATGAGACATAATCTTCTAAGTGTGAGTTAAATATGTGACCAAGGCCATAAAATTACTTTCGATTCACAGAAGTGCGAGATAAGAAAATAAGGTTTAGGAAAATTGATTGCAACAAGTGCAAGAACTTCAAGCAACATATATGTGTTAAGTGAAATTGGAAATGAAAAGTGTTGTCTAGGAAAGGAAGATGAATTTTGGCACAGAAGAATGGGTCACATACACTTTGATAACCTTGTCAAAGTCAGAAAAAAGGAAGCAGTTAGAGAAATGTCCCAGATCACGAAACCAACCAACACTTTATGCAAGCATTGTCAACCAGGAAAGAAAACAAAGGCCAAGTTCAAATCAAAGGAATATTCAACGACAAGACCACTAGAAATTGTGCATACTGATCTAGTTGGACCAACTACAACAAAGGGTTTTAAAGGTGAGAAATAATTTATGTTACCAGTTGATGATTATACAAGAATGACTGCAATTTTCTTTCTCAGGAATAAGACAAAAGCTTTTGAAAAATTCAAGGTCTACAAGAAAATGGTTGAAAATGAAATGGATTCAAAAATAAAATGTTTGATATATTATAATGGAGGAGAGTTCACTTCAAAGGAATTTATGGACTACTGCAGCAGGCATGGAATAACAAGGAAATTCTCCGTTGCTAGGACACCTCAACATAATGGACTTGTTGAAAGAAAGAACATGACAGTACAAGAAATGGCTTGAACAATGATAATGGATTCCAAATTGACAGATATTTTTTGGACACATGCAGTGCATAAAACAGTTCACATTCAAAAAAGAGTAATGCTCAGAAACAAAACTGACAAAACTCCTTACGAGCTATGGAAAGGAATACCAACAAATGTGAAGTACTTCAGAGTGTTTGGAAGCAAATGCTACATCAAAAGAGAAGATGGAAGAATGGGAAAGTTTGACTCTCGTGTGGACAAAGGAGTACTTGTTGGTTACTTAAGTACAAGGAAAGCATACATGTGTTACAATTTGAGGTTGAACAAAGTTGTGGAAAGAATCAATGTAACAATTGATGAAATGGGTGGACGAGAATTAAAGGAAGAAGAAAATGAATCAATGTAACAACTTTACGAAGAAGAAGCAGAAGATGGAGAATAAGTAGAAGGGGAATATGAAGAGGATCAAACAGAAGTAGAAGAACAAGTTCAACAAGTGCCTCCAAATACACCTAGCAAACGAGTGCATAAGAACCATCCTTCAGATCAGATTATCAGAAACAAAGATGTAGGAGTTGAGACTAGAAGAATAATACGTTCACCAGAACAAATTCACCTAGCACTCTTATCTACGATTGAACAAAACGGTTTTGAAGAGGCCAACAATGATGGATTCTAGAATAAGGCCATGGATGAAGAATTGGATCAAATATAGAAGAATGACACTTGGGAATTGGTTCCAAGACCCAAGAATAAGAATGTGATTGGCACAAAGTGGGTTTTCAGAAATAAATTGAATGAAGATGGACATGTTACAGGGAACAAAGCTAGATTGGTATGTAAAGGATACACACAAGTTGAAGAAATCGATTTTGAAGAGACATTTGCCCTAGTTGCCAAAATGGAAGTAACATGATTTATCTTAGCTTATGCATGCTCCAAGAATATTAAAGTGTATCAGATGGATGTGAAATCATCTTTTCTGAATGAGGAACTTGAAGAATAATTCTACATTGAACAACCAGAAGGATTTCATTTGTCAGAGAACGCATATTATGTGTGTAAATTGAAGAAGGCCTTGTATGGTCTAAATAGACTCCTAGAGCATGGTACTCTAGACTGGATAAATATCTACAACAGACAGGGTTTAGAAAAGGAAGTGCAGACAACATTCTCTACATTAAGGTAACTCAAGATGGTATTTTATTAATTGAAGTTTATGTTGATGATATTATTTTTGGAAGTATTGATGACAGGTTAAGCCAGAAATTTGCAAAGAATATGTAGAATGAATTTGAAATGTCATTACTCAGAGAACTATCCTTCTTTCGGGGTCTTCAGATACGTCAAAGAAACTGAGGAATTTTTATTTCTTAAACTAAGTATATCAAATAAATGCTAAAGAGGTTCAGAATGGAAGATTGCAAACCAATTACCACTCTTATGAAAACCAGTTGCAAGTTAAGAAAATATGATGATTCAAAGTCTACAGACCAGAGGCAATACATGTCAATGATTGGTAGCTTACTATATGTGACAACATCCAGACCAGATGTAATGCAGGCAGTTGGATAGGTGACACGATTTCAAGCAGCACCAAAGGAATCACATGTCTTAGTAATGAAGAGGATTTTCAGATATCTCAAAGGAACATAAGAGTTTGGATTATGGTATCCAAAAGGAAAGGATCTATCACTTTTTTCCTACACATATGCAGATTAGGTAGGTTTCATTGATGATCGACGAAGCACTAGTGGAGAAAAATTCTACTTGGGTGAGTGTTTAGTAACTTAGCTAAGCAAGAAACAATCATCAGTATCTTTATATACAGCCGAAGCAGAGTATATTGTAGCAGTAGGATGTTGTACACAGGTTCTATGGATGAAACAAACTTTGACAGATATACAGGTTGAGTATGATGATCCCATTCCAATCTATTGTGATAATACAAGTGCCATCATTATCTCAAAGAACCCAGTGATGCACTCCAAGATGAAGCACATTCCAATCAAGTATCACTTTCTATGGGAACAGGTTGCAGAGAAGAACATCATAGTTGAATATGTGGGCACACAAGAACAAGTGGAATACATATTTACAAAACCACTTCCATGGGAAGCCTTTGAGTATCTTCGCTAGAGAATCAAAGTAATTTCTACTCCAAAATAAATGATTTTGAATGCTTATCTTATATGTCTTAGATTTACATGAGGAAGCACCATAAAGAGATCAGTTCAGGTTGGGAGATCAGTTTCAAGAAGAGTTCCGTCAGGGGGAGCAGCCTCGGATGGAAAGATACATTTTCCATTGATGACAAAGGGGGAGAGATTTATCAGATGAAAAGGTAAATGCTTGGAGAAAGAGCACAGAGGCATGGTTCCAGGGGGAGCGATGGTCACAGGGGGAGCATGAGTGATATGACTTAAGTATTGCATCAGAGTGTTTCCATGTAAATTCTTGGAGAAAGAGCACAGAGTCATGGTTCCAGGGGGAGCGATGGTCACAGGGGGAGCATGAGTGAGATGACTTCAGTATTGCATCAGAGTGTTTCCATCAATGCCAAAGGGGGAGATTTTTTATTATTTGGGTTGGTTGTCATTGATGTCAACCCTTGAAGAAAGTCTGATAGTGAATTCTGGTAGCACAAAGGTTTGGGTAATGGACCCAAGTTTGTTTGATGTATAATCATATGAGTTTTAATATATTTGAAGGTAAGAATATTCTATATGGATAGTACATGTCATGCCATTTCCAATGGTATGTGGAACGTCACATAACTCCTCGCGGTTAGAGAGTTATGGCCATGTGAAGTTGAAGAACCCTCATGAGTCATATAGAAGCCCCAAAAGGTCAAAGTAGTCAAAGTGGTTGCAACGAAGAAATTATTTAAATAATAAAGTGACGTGATGAGTGTACTATAAGTCAAAGTGGATACAAAATAAATTATTTAAATAATAAAGTTAATGGAGAAATTACTAAGTGGACAAGTGGTTAGAAGTGGGTTAGCCCTAAAATAAGGAAAGTGGTTTAAGTTGGTTAGACGGTAACCCCTTGAGGAAGATACATAAAAGTATAAATAAGAGGGAAGGGTCTCTCATTTCAATCACACTTGAGCATATTGAATATCTACAAGTGACTGAGGTAACCAAAGGATATATAAGGCAAATTTCAGAGGGAAGGTGAAGTAAATAAGGCCAAAATTCAAGGGAGGATAAATTCTTTTGATGATGCTTTCTAAGGTATGTTATTTACAGGTCATCTCACCATTTTCACAATATTTTTTTTTTTGAATGATTCAGACCATGAAATATGGAGGTCGTTGAGGAAACATATCCAAGTAGCTATGATAAACATTTCATCTTGTGGTTCATTGTATTTTTGGAGTTACACTCCGTGGAATATAGGGTTTGTGTCTAGTCTTAAAACTAGTCTAAAACATGTGTTTCGGGTAAAACGTCATAACTTCTTCATAACATATAAAAATTCAGTAAGACCAAATGTATTGGTTAGAGTACAATATGTAGTATTTTGTGTACCATGTTCAAATCCATACAACAAATATTCTTTGTGGGGCACGCTCTATAAGTTCACTCTCTAGAATAAGCTAGAATTCAACAAGGTATGCCATTTTTGCTATAAATCCTTTTCTGAGAGGTTCCAAGCAGTGAAACCTGGAGGAATTGCACAAAAGACATTGAAGAACATTTTGTACTATTTTCAGATCTTCATTCATTAAAGGTACATAGTTATGGTTATTTCAAGTTAGGGTTGTTGACTAATCCAAAATTAGTCATGTGAGACTAAAGTAAAGTTTGATGAAAATGATAGTCTCTTGTTGTTAAAGTTAAGGAAGGTTTGCAGGTATGTGATCATATACACCAGGTCTATTACATAGTTACAAATTAGATTTGGATGATGAAATTGATGAGGGATTTTGGTTGAGGTACATGTTAGGTACATGGTTGAGACAAGTAGTTGATGAGTTGGCACATAGATGAGGTGTATAGTTGATGATGTTGGTACGTCTTGATGAGTCATAGTTTATGTGTATTTGATGCATGATTGGTACAAATTTGGTGCATGGTTGATGCACTTGTTGATGGTATAGGTTGAGGTACAGGTTGGTGCATGGTTGATGCAATTGTTTATGGTACAGGTTGATTGGTACAAGTTTACAACTGTATATCTCATAGTGATAGTATTAATTCTACTTATAGGACATGGCGGTTGGATGGGGCAAGGACAGGTGGTTGTAGCCAGAGAACATAGGGGGTTGTAGCCTTCTTCTGGTTGTAGCTAGAGAATTGCGGAGTTGGAGCTTCCCTCGGGTTGTAGCCTGATAAACTAGGGGATTGGAGCCTCCTTCCAGTTGCATCTGGAAAACAAAGGAAGTTGGTGCTTCCAATGAATGTAATTCTTAAAGACATATAAGAAAAATCATTATGTGGTTTTCTCCCACTTTGGGTTTCCACGTAAAAACACTAATGTATTGTGTATGTGTACTATTGCTCATTTGTTCATTGTTTATTTACTCTGCAACTATTGGATGATAATGCTACATTGATATAACACTTGCATTTTGTGGTTAAAAAGGATTATATTTCTCCGTTATTGATTCACCCCCCCTCTTAGTAATCCAACAAATAATTATGACATCTTAAGCTCGTGATGGATTCATATATCTTATAGAAATAATTATATTTAGTCAATGTAGAGAAATAAGATCCTAAATTAAGTGCAGTTGATTGGAGGCAAAGGATGGAGACTAGCTAGGCCAAGTATCATCTTGTCAATTTAATATGTTGAGTAATTAGAAATTCATACTTGAAAGGGACAATAATAAAGATGAGTTAGGTGTTTAATGGGAATGGTCATCATCGATATTTTGCACAAGACAATGATGGATATTGATCAAATCAATGCATGTTACATGCCCCCACCAACATGATTTCATGTCCTAAAATAATGATCAACCACAAAATGCAATTCCCAAGTGTCTAGGACCACCTTATATAAAGTAATAATCTTCTTTCTCGTTAAAAATATTGTTCCATATCTCATTTGTAAATCAACATCTTGGAATATTAGAATTTCTTCCATTTTCTCTTTTCCTTCTTGCATTAGTGTAACTAGCTACCACAACCTTTTTCAACAATGTTAGAAGTGCATAGGGTTACTTCACATCTTCACAATCACATCACTCAATTTGTAGTACACTTTCTAATGACAATGCTAATTGTACATATTATCCAATACCTTAATGCAACTATTTATCCATGTGGGGTAGGGGTTAGTTATATTTCAATGAAGTCGAATTCAAATTTCTCAAGTCTACACCTAACATGATATCCCCATTATTTTTCCTTACCAAGACCAGATTGGCCACCCATGAATAATTCTTAATTGGCTAGATGATACCACCCAATAGGAGTTTATGAAACTCCTTATTGATAATGGTATTTAGCTTTGGATTAACATTTATCTCAATGACATGTTTTTAAGAGGTTTAATATCAAGATTTGAGGGAATGGTGTGTTGAATTACCTTAGGACTATACACATTTTAATCATCATAACACTAGGTTAAAACATATAAAAACACTATGAAGAACTTATTGAACTCTTCCTTCTCTTATTGAGTTCATCAGGCATCGATATTAAATATAATCAATGAATGTTTAAAGGTTGTCGAATTGAATAATTTCTTATACTTTCCTATGAGATGGTCCATACTACGCTAACTTGTGCTAAGTCATTATTATCCTCACTGAATAGTGGTTCTAAATACATCAATTCCTTCGGAATTATGTCACCTCTCTGTTGTAGTATCCTTTCTACTTCTTCTTTGGTTCTCTCTTTATATCACAAAATTCTCCCCCCACCCCCCATTGTCCCTACCCTCACCAAGCTCCTAGAATATCCTTAATAACAAATTCATAGAATGTATTCATCATTAAACACTCTAATGTGTTGTATGTTGTTAGGAATTGAGGGTCTAAACACTACTTTCACTCTAAAAGAGTGTCTTGGGATTTAGGGGTTAAGTTTGAATAAGGAGGTAGGAACCACTAAGAAATAAATAAGATAGTTTAAATATCTGTATGCATATTCTATAGAGAAACCTTGGAATACCTCTCTCACATCCCACACCCTACAAATATATTCTTTAAAATTGGGATTTTTGACATAACACTTCCATGTTATATATTTCACTATCAACTTAGAGTCCCCCTTGGCCACTAGACAATGGATCCCAAGACCAAGAACATTTTAAAATGGTAAAGACAAACATCATACTCAATAGTATTGTTATTACATTCAAATCAAATTTTGGATGAGAAGGTATTGATCTACCCTAATTATGTCTACATTATTACTCTTATAATAGATGTCATCCTATAATAGTTCCCATCAAAATACATCTTCCACATAATTAGGGGCACTTTATTGGGTGCATTGAATAGAGGACTTGATATCTTCAAGATCCATAATTGTCTTAGTCCCTAGTCTTTTATCCATCATTTCATAACCTTATTGTTCTATTTAGAGCTAAATATGTTGAGGGGGGATTTTTTCTCTTTCTATTTTAAGTATAACATCCATATAAGGCACCATTATATGCACCCCCGTCATTTTTGAAGTATACTCCCAAACCATGGATCCATTTCATCCCTAAAATAATTCTATATGTAGGTACAAGTTCAACGATCACAAAATGCATACTAATGTAGATATGTGGAACACACTGTACTCCATTTTACTCCTAAAGAAAAGGATAATATGAGATTTAATGCCATATAAATATTGGGTAGTATCATAATATTTGGTTCATCCTAGATCTAGGGCCTTCATAATCCCTAATGGCATATTATTGTTTGGAGCATCAATCAATTCAATACAATTATGGCATTGCAGTTATCAAGCTAAAGAGTGTAGAAAAATGTTGGTACCTTGTAGGAAACAATTATGGTCCTTAAATGGGGTTCACATGGGTGTGAGGGCCATAAGTTGTTATACACATGTTTGATGTTTAATCATGATTACCTTTTAAGGATATATGCATATTAACTCTACTTTGGTAATGTAAATACATCCAAGAGGGGCATAATTTCTTGATATTGATTTAAATATCCCATAATGTCGTAAGGAACATTGGCTTGAGTTCCCTTAGTGGGATCTGGGAAGGGTTTATTCGTATTTTTTTTTTTATCTAAGAAGTCTAAAACAATGATCCATGGTTTTGGTATAGACATTGATTTATGAGTTTGTTCCTTGGCATTGACCACCTAAGAAGGATGAGGGGTTCTTTAGGGTTGAGTTATAGACACGATAAAATGAGATACTAAGGGAAATGATGGTTAGTGGCCTATGAGTTGAGGGTCTAAAGTTAACATTACTTTTCCTTAGTCTAGACAACCCCCAATCTATACAACATTTTGAGTCTCAAGATAACACTCTTAGAATGGAACAATTAGTTTGACCACCAATGTATCCTTTTCCCTCCAATTAACCCCCAATATATCTTATTGATCCTCATTTCAACTATTAATTGTAGCAAGAAACTAGAAAACAAGGTCCTTTAGTAGCTCAAGGTGCCTCTAATATGATTGAAATTGATTTGGATCATGATTTATATTGTACGTCTCACAATATATCTCTACTATTAAAAAAAATTAATTTGGGACAAGGGGTCATGACTATTGGTGAGTACTTTGCAAATTAAGTGATTCATATGGTTACCATTTCCATTGTTACTAGGTGAAGCACAACATCGATTTATGCTATCATTCATTTATCTCTTCAAAAGGATCACACCATTCATTAAATTTTGTTGAATCTTTTTGTAGTCGTTACGTCCTAGGGGTTAGGAGGAAGTTGATGCAAACATATCATTATATGGAGTGGATTGAGTCCTAATTGAGACCTTACTTTTTTCTTTATTATTATATCTAGGAGAGACTAATTCCCCTAATATAGAAATCACATGCATGCATTGATCAACATCTCTTAAGATAATTTATGGATCAACTTTACTCTCACTAATTCATCTATCACTTGGGAAAGATTCATTTCCCGTTAGAGAGCATTACAATTTTCATGCCTAAGACAACAATTTACATTTATAACAAGGGCACTCTTATAATGTAAAAAAAAGTATTGTCTCATTAGGCCTAGCATTTTTAGGGTTGTTATTAAAGGTCTTGTTAAATATATAATTGAAGTCCCTAATCTATTTTTTGTTCTACATTTTGATATTGGTGAACTAAAAAATAAGGACACAAAGATCTAAAGGAATATCATACTTCATGAAAATTATGTCCATAACATCGTAGTTGTCGTTCTAGGATCCAAGTGGAACACCTCCTTATGAGTAGGATGGTGTAGGTTGTCTGTAAAATGCCTAACTACAACGTCATCATGAATTACACTATGGACATGACAGATACCTGAGAATATTGGTAAATGATACTCTACAATGAAAGAATCATTCTAGTTGTAGCTAGGAAGATTCTTAGCATGAATTTTAGGGATATGATTCAGATTACTAGGTAGATCAAGGGGACTTACTCTTAGCCATATTCTAGGAGTAAGTGGGTTAGCCATGGCTAGAATTGTAGCATTAATGGGGGTAACTAGACTAAAGAGGTAGGAAGTGTATATTAGGAATGGGACTAACCACTAAGGAATTGATCTATATCCATCCTATAGTTTTTTGGGGTACTAGAAGTGGGCTTGGTACTGGAGTCTCTAGTGGAAGAACTTTCACTGTTATGGTTAGTGTTCTTCTCTAATATCTCTAGATTCTTTGTGTGGGTGTGTGTAAAAGGTTATCCATGAGATTCTATTGTTGAAATAAGAAATCAAAATGATAGGCTACAACCTCCATAGTATGGGAAGTGTTTTAGTTTGTTAACTAAAATTCTTGGGATTGTTGGATTTCTTATACTTGACCAATATCCAACAACAAGACAAATAATGCCAATACATATTTGAGGAGAATATTGAGGCCCACTTTCCTTCATTTTAGAAGGGTGGCATTCCATAAACAACTCGATGCCTCATAATACAGTATCAAACAAATCATCACTCAATTCCACTAAAGTCAAGGATTATGTAGAACTTATTGTAGATTTTAACCTTGTATAATATTTTCTGCAAACAGATTTTCAGTAAAAGAACAGAAAATATACAATGACAAATACAAACATAACATAGATATTTTTCCCTTGGAAACCCAAACCGGGAAAACCAACATATTCTATATTCATTCATAGTGATACATTGTTTACAATACAATATACATATAGGAGCCAACGACATCCAAAACCCTAACCCAATGACTGGATTAGTCAAAAACCCTAATTCCTTAATCGAAAATAGAAAACCATAGGAAAAAAAACCATGTGCCGAAAAACTACCCAACAATGGACACAAAAATTGAGGCAACACGAAAAATGAGGCAAAAATGCAACATGTTTCTTGAGGAATTTTTTTTCCCTGGATTGCAACACTACTACTCCTGCAAAGAATATAACACATATCCAACATTCTCCCACTTGTTGTTTTCTTTGCATACAGGGGGTTACAGGGTTACATAGTCAACAATCCAGGGCAACAATGCCCATGGATCCTCTACACCAAGAGAACTTCTCAGTGCTCACATATTTTGTTAATGAATCTGCAACATTCTTCAAAGTGTCCACCTTCATCAACAACACTTTATTTTCTTCAACCATGTCTCTCACAAAGTGATATTGAATATCAATATGCTTTGTCTTTGAATGATAAGTCAGATTCTTCGCCAAAAAAATTGCACTCTGACTGTCACAACCTATCCTTACAGCTTGTTGTATCAACCCAATACCTAAACACAATCTTTGTAATCATACTGCTTCCTTACTTGCATGAGGGGCAACCATGTATTCAACTTATGTAGTTGAAAGTGCCACTACAACCTGTCTTTTGCTCATCCAACTTTTTTCTCCTCCAAACAGGTTAAACACATACCCACTTGTAGATCTCCTACGATCCATATCTCCAGCCCAATCTGCATCCACAAAGCCATGTATATCCAACACTTTGTCCAATCTCGATCTTCCTTGGTAGCACAATCCATAGCTAGTAGTGCGACGCAAATACCTGAAAACCCTTTTTACTGTTGTCCAATGCTCCTTCCCTGGTTTTGACATATACCTTCTCAAAACTCCCACTGCATGTGCAATGTCTGGTCTAGTGCAAACCATTGCATATATCAAAATTCCAACTGCACTCGCATATGGAACATGAGACATGTTCTCCTCCTCTTCATGTGTCTTAGGACACTGATTTGTAGATAACTTTACACCAACATGAATAGGAATCTAGACTAGTTTACATTCCTGCATATTAAACCTCTGCAATATTGTCTCGACATATTTTCTTTGATTTAGCTAGAGTTTCCTCTTTCTCCGATCTCTTTTAATTTCCATGCCCAAAATGAAATTTGAAGCACCGAGATCCTTCATGTCAAATTTAGAGGACAATTGAGTTTTCATATCCTGGATAATCTCCTTGTTGTTTCCTATCAGCAACATGTCATCCACATACAAGACCAAATAAATTAAATGATCACCAATTAATTTAAAATACACACAATGATTCTCTTTTCTTATTGTGAAACCAATTCCCAACATATAAGTATCAAATTTTTGATACCACATCCTTGGTGATTGTTTTAAACCATACAAGGACTTTTTCAGCTTGCATACCAGCTTCTTCTTTCCCTTCACAACAAATCCTTTTGGCTTCTTCATATAGATTTCTTCTTCCAGATCCCCATGTAGGAATGATGTCTTCACATCCATATATTCTACTTCAAAATCAAATGCAGCAACAACAAATAACATAAATCTTATAAAGTTTAACCTGAAAATAGGAGAAAAAATCTCACCAAAATCAATTCTCTCAACCTGGGAATAACCATTTGCTACTAACCGAGCTTTGTATTTCTCCACTTTTCTTTTCACATTCAAATTATTTTTAAATACCCATTTGCTGCCAATGGGATTTCTTCCATTTGGAAAATCCACTAGATCCCAAGCCTCATTCTTATCCAAGGTTGCCATTTCTTCATCCATGGCCTTTTTACACAGATTTACATCCTCTAAATCCACTGCCTCCCTGACAGTTCTAGGATCATCATCAGTAATAGACAAAGAAAAATTTGAATGAAAATCAGATAGAGTATACCTTTCTGGTAGACTTCTTTCTCAAACCGATCTCCTCAATACTGGAGTATGAGGATATTCTTCTTCTGATTCTTGTTCTTCTGTAGAGTCTGATTCATCATCCTTTAATTCAAATTCTATTTTCTCTAGTTCATCCTTACTTGGTAGGACTTCGTGTTTAACAACATTCTTCATTTCTCTAAATACCACATCTCGGCTATACACTACCTTCTTAGTTTCTTGGTTCCAAAGATTATAACCTTTGAGACCATATTTATATCCAATAAAGATACACTTTTTAGCCTTCTTATCCATCTTACTCTTGTTTTCCTTTGGAACATGAACATATGCATCACAGCCAAATACCTTGAGATGTGTGAGAGAAGGTTTCTTACCAGTCCATACCTCTTGTGGAGTCTTTTCATCCAGCATTGATGAGGGTGATCTATTGACCAGGTAACATGCAGTACCCACTGCCTCTGCCTAGAATTATTTCCCTAACCCGACACCACTGAGCAGGCACCTTGCTTTTTCCATCAATGTCCCATTCATCCTTTCTGCAACTCCATTTTGTTGAGGTGTATATGGACTAGTCTTCTGCCTTTCTGTACCCCACTTCTTATATAATTATTCAAATTCATTCTTGCGGAACTCTCCGCCATTATCTGTCCTCAACACCTTAATTATTTTCTCTATTTGATTCTCAACAAGAACCTTAAACTCTTTAAACCTGTCAAAGAATTCAGATTTCTTTCTAAGGAAATATATCCAAGTATTCCTCGAGAAGTCAACTATAAATGAGACATAGTACACATATTTTCCCAATGATGAGACTGACATAGGTCCAAAAACATCACTATGAACTAGATATAAAATTCCTTCTACCCTCGTTGCATCAGAGGGGAATCTTACCCGATTCTGCTTCCCATATACACAATGTTCACATAAATAAAAATCCAGAGAGCAGTTAGACATACCTTCAACCATACCTTTACCGTGTATTAGTCAAAGGCCCTTCTCTCCGATAGGCTCTAGTATTTGATGCCACAGTATAACCTTTTATCCAGAGACTGTAGGAGTTCTTTCTTCTTCAAATCCAATATCAAGAACAATGGAACTATTACACCCATCACTAATAATGCTTCCTTGCAACTTATACAGAGTTCCAAACTAAACTCCCTTCAACAACACCATTGCTCCTCGAACCATCCTATAGGTTTCCTTTTCAAATATTGTTTTTACCCCTGCATCGTCCATTTTTCTTACAAAAATCAAATTTTTGGCCAATCCTGGGATGTGCAGAACATCAGGTAGTGTTCTAATCCTTCCATCTATGAGCCTCAACTTGACTTTTCGTCGACCTATGATTCTGGTTGTCGAGTCATCACCTAGGAAAACGTTACCTCCATCATACCTTTCATATTCACAGAACCACTCCCTGTGGGGAGTCATATGAAAGGATGCACCTGATACAACCAACCATGCTTCATGATCTGCATGTGTGCTTGAAGAAGCCAAGTACACATCCCCTCCTTCTTCCCTGGAGGTCTTTTCTTCTGTGGAAGGAGATTCTTTAGATCCCTTTTTTTTCTCAACTTTGGATCTACACTACTTCTTGTAGTGCCCTTCTTTTCCACATCTCCAACATACCTTTACAAACTTTTCGGGAGATTTATATCTACCCTTAGACTTAGATCTCCCACTTGAGAACTTAGATCTATTTCTTTCTTGGGAACGTCCTCTTGCAAATAATGTGTCTATGCTCTGTCCTTCCATATTCTTTCGTCCCATCTCCTCCAAAAACAAGGATGAGACCACTTTATCAAACTTCAAGGCAATTATATTACTACCTATGGCCACAACCAGACTATCCCACGATTCTGGTGAAGAACACATTAAACTGATGCACTTATCTTCATCTGAAGTTTTAATCTCAATAGATACTAATTGACTTACCACAGTATTGAAGGTGTTCAAATGATCTACCACCGAGTCTCCATCTCTCATCCTCAGGTTATACAACTTCTTTTTTAGGAATAGTTTATTTACTAGGGACTTGGACTAATACAAATTCCCTAACTTATCTGAGAGACACAGTCGGACTGTGCTCTTCGCCTTCCAATCCAACTTTTTCCAATCATCTCCTGAAGTTCTTGTAGGTGCAGTACCTGGATCTACCACGATCCAATGATCTTTGTCCACCAACAGATCTTCCATCTTGAGCTTCCACAACACAAAACTTTGCCCATTAAACTTCTCAATCTCCATTTTCAAATTGATCGCCATTTCTTTTCAGAAAATCAATACCACAGATTTCCCACTGTAACAAGGTTGATCACAGTCTCGAGCCAAACCCTTGACCACAAAGGCATCCCCCTGAAGCCAACAAAGCTCTGATACCAAATGTAGATTTTAACCTTGTACAATATTTACCGCAAACAAGTTTTCAGTAAAAGAACAGAAAAAATACAATGGCAAATACAAACATTGCACAAAGATTTTTCCCCTGGAAACCCAAACCGGGAAAACCAACATATTCTATATTCATTCATAGTGATACATTGTTTACAATACAATATACATATAGGAGACAACGACATCCAAAACCCTAACCCAATGACCTAGATTAGTCAACAACCCTAATTCCTTAACCGGAAATAGAAAACTATTGGCAAAAAAACCATGTGTCGAAAAATCGCCCAACAATGGACACGAAAATCGAGGAAACATGAAAAACGAGGAAAAAATGCGACACTACTACTCGTGCAAAGAGCATAACACATACCCAACACTTACAAACTCTAAAGAGAAACATATAACCAAAATAAATTACATGTTATGGTATCCTTCAAGTTCACCCTCATTGTGTTAAACAACAATTAGTATGGGAGTGATCTATTCTATTGATTATCTTATATAAATGTTTAGAAAATAATGTAGCTCGAGGATAAGATAATAACCAATGCAAGAACATCTGTGAGGTGCACAGCACATCAACATTCACTTTCCTACCCTAAGCACAATTCATTAAATCCCCCTCGGATCCATGACTTCTAAGAATCCAATTGCATTGGGTAGACATAATGGTAGATCAAAACTTTGTATAGACAACTAATGGGTTCTATTCCCTTACAATCTACTAAGAAGATAAGACCCGAATGAAACCTAATACTCCCTACTAAGTCAAAGGGTTGAAAATGATGTGAATAACATCTTTCTAGTTGCAAATGAAGCACATTCATCTTAAATATGGTAAAGAGGGTAAAGATTTATGGAGAAGATTGTGCCCTTCGACATTTAGGAATATAGGCAAACTAAACGTGTTTGAAACCTCACCTTAACTCACAAATCCATGTGAACAATCTCTCTCTCTCTCTCTCTCTCTATATATATATATATATATATATATATATATATATGCAAGAAATTGTGAGAACTAGACCTAGAAATGTAATGGAAGGACTCAAACCATGGACTTGGTCTACTCAACTGGATCTAATCCAGTTCACTTTGCATCAAGAGCTCGCTTCTTCATTGAATCTATTGTCAATCCTTTACGTCTTTCTCACACCATTTTCTCAACCAACCTTGTTGCTTGTCTCAGTATATCCTCTTGAAATGTTGATTCCCAATGTTTGTTATGCAAATTCAACCTCTCCTTGATTTGTGAGTATGTTGCACAATGTAGGAGAAAGTGTTGTGCATTTTTTGCCTCTTCAATTCTACATTCTTGTCATGACATTTCATCCCATGCTTACTTGCATTATTCTCATCTTCCCATTTCATATCTCAAGCAATGCAAGATGGTTCTTAATTGTCGTATTACCTTCTTGTTTAAGCCATGGGATGTTAAGCTTCAAGTGAATTTTCATTTTGATCACCCCTTACTAGTTGAAGTTGTCTATGTAATATTGTTGATTTCTTTTGGAGTGTTTTATGCACTTTCCCTTCCCGAAACATCCTTCTACATGATTTTTCAGGAGCTTTTACACATTGGACATTATTGTCTTGCGTCTATTTTGTAGCAAGAATAATGTTGTCTACCCTTCTTGTAAAGGTTAAGTTCATGTATGCATCTCATGTTTACTTTTCATTAACATTTAATACAAATATTTATAACTTTGGATTATCTCTAATAACTCACCTCTTAAACTAATTTCTTATTGTTTTGTTTATTGTTTAAACCAGAAAATTAATATCTTAGCTTAAATGATCATCCTAACCTTCATGCAAAGCAAAATCACTTTAAGACCTCTAGATCATCATGTAATGTAATGTAATTTAATTTATATATATATATATATATATATATATATATATATTCCCAATGATCATTATTCCATTATGGAACATGAATATAAAAAGCATCCATGATATATTAATTATCTTTTAAAAAATAAAAAATAAAACGACTTAATTAATAAGAAGAATCTTAAAAGTAATACCACTTTTAATTTTTCATAATTAATTAATAGAGAGAGTGACATCCACGTGTAAAAGAAAACAATTAATCCATTCTCTATGTAGTTGGGCTACACATCTTTAAGCGTGATCATATTTAATGTCCCGCCGCACTGTTAAATATTCTCTCCTCGCGCCTCCCTTTTTCTACGGGAATGCCCTGTTCAACGCTTTGCGTTGACTCTTCAGTTTTTTTAATTAAAAATTGCAAATAAGCTTTAATATCGGTTGAAATTGCAAATATCATATCAATATGAAAAATAATTTTTAAATTCGAATATGAAGCTTAAGATAAAGGAATATAAATATATATGTCATATTTTAATAAGTTGATAGGCATGGTACATAGTGTTGAGTTAGGTTTGACTTTCTATTAATTTATGGTTGACCATAAAATATACACCTCTTTATCTAAAGTTTAAAAAAATAATGATTAATTTTAAATTTTAAGTCTCATTTATCTGATATTTTATTGGCCAAAATCTTTGAAGTCTTATTGCTGTTTTCACTTCCCCCAATGTTATTGTAATAAATATTTCTGCCATCTAGTCATTTCATGCCTACTCTTTGTCTTCCTATCTCCTTAAACAATACTTTCATTATTATATTCGGGAGATATATACTACCTAATAACCTTGTTATATAGAAAAATGAAAGATAAGACTATTAACATACTATTAGTATGAGATCCTTTTACCGTTATTCTCTAATATTTGTTATTAGATATTTTAGAAGTAAATAATAATTTTGAAATACTCTTAAAAATGTTTAATTATTCTAAGTTTGAAGAGTATCTTCGGGTTATTCGAAACCCATGACCTCACGTGCCCCTATATATGGAAAATAGCATATTTTCAACGTAATATTTATTTTTGCATATCCATGTCTTTCGAACAAGCGGGGAAGGGGTGTAAATGCTTATTTCTTGCTTTGGTGAATGGTTTGATGAAATTAGATACAAAGCATTAAAAAGTTTATAATAGTGTTTTAATTTAAGTTTTTTTTAAAGGAAAGGTTAATGTTTTAAAGTGTAAAATTGGGGTTTTTAAAGTGTAAAATTAGTTTGGAATGTGTCTATATCAGATAGTCAATTTTTAAGGATAGAAAGTAATCTATCATGCTAGTTAATTTTATGTTTAGTTTCAATTAAAATCTAGGAACCTACATCTAGCTATAAATTATCTTTGGATAAACTATTTTCATTTGCGTTGAGTTCTTTGTAGACATTAAATGGGGATCGTTTGATGAAAATATTTTCATTTGCTTTTACCTATCCATATATTGGAGCCAAGATTGGTTCTCCATTTTGTATTTCTTACTCATCTAGTCGATAACCATTAAAGAGTCACGAGTAACCTATAGCTTTGAGGCATTATATTCTATCACTAATTTAAGAAGAAGTTTTAGGTCCATTGACTCTACAAAGCTATTTAACCCCATTCCAGCGAAAACTTGGAATTTAATATAGTCTAAGTCATTTAAATAGAGTTTTCTTCCATCTCCATAGTATGTTAGAGTTCCTTGGTTTGTACCATAAAAAAATCCCCAAGATCCTGATTTATCAATAGGAACCTACTCTATTTGTCTTGAAACATAGATTTTTTAGAAGTTTTATTCATACAAAAACTTTGACGAATTTGGGAGATGCACTGAAAGTAGGACATCCATTTGTCCTAGAAAAAATTAGAGTTTTTGGTTAACCAAATACCCCATGCAACAATTAAAGGAATGCCTCTAAATTATTTTCACTTTGTTTTACCAAACCAGTTCTCAATCTTAAACAATCTCTCCCTACCAAGCTCCCCTACAACCTATCATTTATTTCGATTATGACCAAATCATACTTGCATAAGCGCAAGCAGCCAACATATGATTCATTGTCTTAATCTACTCCTTACACAATGTACATCTGGTTGGTCCTTGCTTTCTCATTTTTTGTAGTGCCCCCTAAATGTGTGATTTATTCGTTAGAGATAGTAACATGAATCATACCCTTGTCTTCATTGGAGTCTCCAACTTCCAAAATGGTTTCCACCACCAGATAACTTCTTCAAGATGAGTAACATTGCTTTATAACGCAACTTTGCTATATATTCTCCTAACAACAAGTTCTTCAAACAAATTGACTCATCCTTTTCATCCCTTATTATGAGGTGACTCTGCTTTAACTTCTTCATGTACACCCTCTACTATTCTTTGTTCTCATCCTCAAGCCAATTATTTCTAAACGTTTCGACCCTTGTTGCCATGTATTAATTTGCAATGGGTTGACAACTTGGGATATAGTGAAGATTCCATCTTCTACAAAGACACTATTGAATCCTCTACCAATCTATGAGATCTCTTAATAATTTCATGTATGCATAAAGTTCCAACACAATAATTTCATGCATACATAAATTTGTGCATAACCTTGTCTTTCAGATACTAGTTAATGTTTGATGTAAACAAGTGGGAAAACAATCAACTACTTATTCCTTGCTTTGGTGTGATGAAATTGGGTGTAGACCATTAAAGAGCTCACAACAATAGACATGACAAACATTTTCTCTTTTGATATCTTTTTTGTTATATTGTCTTTTGGAAAACTTGAAATGCATGGTAAATCAAAGGACACTGTATATGGAGTTGTTTAGGCTATTGAGGGTTTTGTATGATATGTTGTTTACAAAAGTAGTAAGGCATGCCATCCTTAATTTTTCATTCCAACTTCACTCTTAGTTGTGAAATTTTTTTGTTTTGAAATGTTTTAAATCCTTTGTGAATCCTACTTTTAAAGTTTGTTGGCATTATTCCCTTAAAAATTCACTATTTAAGATATATAAACAATTTTTCAACATGAATATTGGGAATGAATCAATATTCTAGACCTATGCGTGCACTAGGGTTTCTGCTCTGAAACTTGCATCATTCGCCGCCCTTTTTCCATAGCATTGGCCATGGAGGTTGAGGGAGAAGCGCCCCCAGCCCCCTACTACAATGTTGTTACAGGAAAGGAGCATGGCTCCAACCACTTCAAGCGTCCAACGTTCGAACTCCCAGACGGTATGCAGAAACTCATTTGGGAAGACAAAATGCCAAAGGAAAAGCCTATGGACATCGACCCAAAAACCAGCCAAACAAGCACCAAACGCACTTGGGAACCCGGGAAATGCATTCCACAAGCTCTGATCACACCCAAATACACCATCATCTTGCCAAGAATGGAGGTCCAGAAGCAATATATGCATGATTTTGCTTTGATCGGTAAATTCCTGGGGTTATGGTTCTCAGAAAAAGACCTAGTCAAATGGATTCACCATTGGTGGAAACCCAAGGGCCATTACGACCTCCAACTAGGATCAAAAGGCTTCTTTACGATCATATTGAACAATCTGGAGGACAGGAACCGAATCTTTGAAGGGGGGGCATACTTCTACAACTCGGCATGCCTGTTTCTTCGATTTTAGACGGAGAGATTCAACAAAATCGGAGATATTCAGCCCATAAAAAGAAGATTTCACCCATGCTCCGGTCTAGCTAAGGCTATATTCACTTCCATAGTAATTTTGTTTGGAGGAGATCCTTGCAGGGATTGGAAACACCATCAATAGCTACGTCAAGGCCTCGGAGGAAAAAAAACAAAGAAGGTACACTGCTTATGCCCGTATATGTGTCTATTTAAATATTTCAAAAGCCCTCCCTCGAACCATTATCCTAGATTATCAAGATGAGGAATGGTCCCAAACCTTGGACTACGAGCATATCCCTTCCGATGTCGCAAGTGTCACAAGCATGGTCATCTTTTCCAATAATGCCCTCTAAATAACCCCCCTAAGACAACTCTGGAAGACTCTGACAAACCCAAGGACGACTTCACCCAGGTCACGGGTAGACGGAAGCTTCAGACAAAAAGGGTACCCCCCCAAGCCCCCACTGGACCCCTTACAAAGAACTCGTTTGACGCCCTCCAAACCTCGGTGGAAACCCCCTCATCCTCTGCCAACCCCCTGACAACCCCTGCAACCAACCAAATCCCTGTCATACAAGATCCCCCTGTTCTCTCCTCCTCACAACCTTTAGCCACAAAGAATTCCCTCCCTGTCACTCTCGGGCCGGAAATGGGCAATCCAGACACAGATTTGGAGGATCAAGAGCTTGCAGGAATCGATATGGCGCATCTAGAACATGCCTATTGTAAGAAACAGTTGTATACCATACCGTCTGATCAGCTGTGCAAGGTACACAAAGTCTTCCTTAAATCTTCTGCAGGAGGTAAAGCCAGAGCCAACACAAACCTGGGAATACGAAAAGAAACCATCAAGGAACAACGAAAAACCACAAAGGGGGAGAAAAAAAGAGGAAGGAAACTGAAGCACCAACTCATCTAGGACATCGATAACTTCCTTGTCAACTCAGGTCAAATTCAACTGATCTCGGATAGCTTTCCCCCCCTCCAACCTCCATTGTCATCATGAAGATACTATCATGGAACATAATAGGCCTCAACACAAAGAGAAAACAAACCTTGCTCAAAGACAAAATCAGGAAGGAACAGTCAGATATTCTACTCTTATAGGAAACAAAGTGTGCAGGCACAGAGGCACAGAGCACACTTCAGAGATGTTGGACAAAGGAAAATCACATGGAAGTGGACGCTATTGGGGCAACAGAAGGTCTTACACTGCTCTGCAATCCCGATACCATCTTGCTTGACAACTTTTTTACTTCCAAATGGACAATAACCGCTTCTTTTCACCTTATCGACTCGAACAAACAAAGCTACATCACAAACGTCTATGGACCCCCTAGACCAGAGGATAAAGAAACTTTCCTTCAGCACATGGAATGGATAGCAGAGCACTTAGGCTCCCAAAGGTGGATTCTAGGGGGTGATTTCAATATGATTCACGGGGCTAGAGGAGAAAAACGAAGGCAATCGATTCCTGGGAAACAACAGCATGCTCTTTAACCGCACCATAGGCCTCCTGAACCTCATCGACGTCGAAACAGACAATGGGTCGTTCACGTGGTCCAAAAGACGCTCGGGGACCCAACATGTTTCCAGTAGACTGGACCGCTTCCTTATCTCTAAGGCCATCATGATGGACGATCTAGCATGGTACGCCAGAGTTATTGAGGCTGCGGGTTTAGATCACTGGCCAATTCTTCTAACCATCAACATCACTAGTACCCTAGGACGGAAGCCCTTTCGTTTCGAAAAGTTCTGGTTAAATCACCCAGATTTCCAAGAAAACATCAAGACCTGGTGGGAAGAGGTGACCATCCAAACAGGAACCCCAATGTACAGGTTCCAACAACGACTAAAAAACCTCAAACAACAACTCAAAATCTGGAACAAGTCCACCTTTGGCAACATCTTCGAAGCACATGAGCATCTCCATCAACAAATGCAAACACTCCAACACCAAATCAGAACATAGGGTCTAATGGAAGCTCTAAAACAACAGGAAACACTCCTCAACAACCAGATAACTGAAAGAAAATCACAAGAGGAAGTTCCATGGAGACAAAAATCTCGCATCACATGGTTTAAAGAGGGAGAGAAAAACACCAAATTCTTTCACAGATCCATGGTTCAGAGGCGCCAGACCAATCACATCACTCATCTAATCTTAGAGAGGGGAACTGATATTCAACAACACATGGATGTGGAAAATGAACTGCTTACCTATTACCATTCTCTCCTAACGGAACCTCTGTCATATTGCTCCCAGGCCATCGCCTCTATCCTCAAACACATACCCAAGGAGGTCACCAAAGAGAAAAATGAAGCCCTGATAAGACCAATCACTCAGGAGGAGGTTGATCAGTCTCTAAAAGACACCCCGCTCGGCAAGGCACCTGGACTAGATGACTTCACTTCATATTTCTTCCACTACTACTAGAGTTTCATTCGGGAGGATGTGTGGGAAATCATTGATGACTCCAGAAGATCCGATAAGGTCCTCCAAGCGCTCAATGCAACCTTTCTCACCCTCATCCCTAAAGAGAACAACACCACCTCACCGGCTCACTTTAGGCCTATAGCCCTTTGCAATATAATTTACAAACTCCTTACCAAGATCATTGCAACCCGTCTCAAGCCCATTCTACCGTTCCTAATCTCCCCCAAGAAGTCCGACTACGTAGAAGGTCACCAAATTCTGGACAACGTCATCCTAGATCATGAAGTTATCCATTCCCTTCGCTCCACCAAAACTCAAGGAATGCTTCTAAAGTTAGACCTCTCCAAAGATTTTGACAAACTAAGATGGAGCTACTTAAAATCTATTCTCCTAGCCTTTGGCTTTGATCATACTTGGGTCTCTTGGATAGTCAATCTCACCTCTTCAACACTTTTCTCAATCCTAGTCAATGGCGTCCTGTCCAAACCTTTTCCCCCCTCAAGAGGAATTAGACAAGGGGACCCTCTCTCGCCCTTCCTTTTCATTCTAATGGTTGAAGGGCTCAGCCGCATGCTAAAAGAAGCCATCCGGGACCACTCCCTCTCGGGCCTCAACCCCCATGACATTTCTCCCCCCATCTCTCACAACCAATTTGTAGACGACATCCTTCTCATGGGACTTTCCACCACCAAAGAAGCATGTTGTTTCAGATCCATCATCGACCTTTTCTGTGAAGCTTCAAGCATGGAAGTAAACTTAACCAAATCCTAAGTCTTCTTCTTTAATACGCCCTTAGTTATCCAAAACCACCTCACGCTCCTCCTAGGCTTCACTCATAGCGGCCTTCCGTTAGTCTACCTGGGTAGCCCCCACATTGATAACTCTCTCCGAAATGCCTCCTGGAACTCCTTACTGTCCAGTTTCAGGAAGAGACTCTCCCTTTGGACCTTTCACTCTCTCAATCTGCCTGGGCACCTCCTCCGTTTTGAATCCGTCCACCAAGCTCTCCCGATCTACACCTCCTCAGCCTTAGCATCCCCAAGCTTCATCCACAACACGCTAAGATCGATTCAAAGAAGTTTTATGTGGCAAGGCACCAAGGAAGGACGCAAATTCTCCTTGGTAAGTTGGCAAAATATCTGCAACCCAAAAAAAGCAGGAGGCCTAGGTCTACGTGATCCAACCACTCTTAACAAAGTCCTCAGTGCTAAAATCTAGTGGAGATGGCTGAAAATACCCCAGGATCTCTGGGCTCTATTGTGGAGGAAAAAATATACCCCCACAACCCTGGAGAAAGATCTCATCAGGTGGAATGGTCAAAACCCGGGATCGCTCATCTGGAATGTTTCCAAGAACAATCGAGGACTCATCATGGACCACTCCTTCTGGGAACTGCAAGATGGTACTTCGGAAAAATTCTGGAGTGACTCGTGGCAACAACTCCCCGCTTTGAATACAGATCCTAACCTCAGAGACCTTATTCTCCTTACTACTACCACAAGATTACATAAAGGCATCAACTTCTGGAAGCCTTTTGAACCAGGAGACTTATGGCGCACCTCGAAAAATACCCACGAACATCTAAATATCCCCCCTACTGTCAACCTCCGATTCCTACAGGAGAATCTCGCCTCACGGAAAGTATTTTTTCATTAAGGGGAGGACATTCTTCGATGGGGCCATTCCCCCACAGGAGCCTTTAACATTCCTGAAGCATACTCCATAAAAGCAGGCCACAACACCTTGCCTCAAGAGAAGATCTGGGGGAAAATCTGGGGCATGAAATCATGGCTGAAAGTCAACACCTTCCTCTGGCTAGTGGCACACAACAACATCCTCACTTGGGATAACTTAAGGAAACGAGGATTTATTAGCCCTCTTTGGTGTCAGCTTTGTGAACAAGAGGAAGAAACTCTAAATCATCTCCTCAACCTCTACCCCTACAACTCGAGCATATGGGATCAGAGCGCTGGCATCATGAGAACTTTAGAAAGAAACCGCCTGGGCCCAAAGGAAACTATTGAGGATTGGAGAGGCTCGATTTTCCACTCTCCCATTCTCAGTCGAATCTAGCAACTTCTCCCAGGCTTCATCCTATGGAAAATATGGAAAGAAAGGAACATGAGAATCTTCAACTCGATCACAAAACTCGGCAAGAGGTTTGGACCATAATCCATACCAATATCAATGAAACCATCTCGTTGCATCCATGGACAAAGCAGGACCTCCAAATTCAACATAATGAAAATCATATCATCAGAGCTTGGAATTTAAATATCACCCCAACCCCAGCTCGGCTCATGGAAATTGAGGGACGTAAGACCAGCCCTACTCATTGGGAGGCTCCACCCATGAAATTCTTCAAACTTAATTTTGATGGAGCCTCCAAAGCAAACCCGGGACCAACTGGTTATGGTGCGGTCATCCAGAACAGTGACGATGAAATCGTACACCTCCTAGCAGGTAGCATGGGGCACAATACCAATAACGCGACGAAAATCTGGAGTCTTCTCTGTGGATTGCAAGCCTCCTCGGAGAAAGCTCTCTTTCCCCTAATCCTAGAAGGCGATTCACAAATTGTGATCAAGCTCCTTTCTCATCTGCTCAATGGGGCAGATCTGGAGAATCTATCTCCCAGCTGGCGACTTATGAATGGGCTCTGCAGAATAAAAACTATTCTTCAACTGCAACAGGTAATCCTTCCATCACACGTCAGAAGAACGACCAATCAAGTAGCTGACTGGCTGGAAAATTTCGGAGTCGAGCTCGAAGAAGGTTTCTTCTCTGGCACCCCTTCTACCAATCCTAATCACCCCCAATCATTGCTTGTAAAAACATCGCTCACTCCAAAGATCTGCCCTCAGATGGGGTGTTCCCTTGATATGACAACTCCACCTAGGCTAGCCACCACTTGGCCACTCTTTAAGCCACTTGGCATATGCCCTTCGCCACATCCCCTCCCCGGTCATGTCAAGGCCCTTTTTTACCTGCTGCCACCCTCCACTCTTCATTCGAATTCAACTGTTCACTTGCCCTGGGAGATCTACAACTCGTTCATCTTCATGGTGTCATGTAGACGCTCCTTCACATCACTTCAGCTCCAACCCTGGTGCCCTCTTCTTCTGATTGACATGGGGTCTTTGAAGCCACAGTTCCTTGTTTCCTTTTCGAAGTGCCAGGATTCTAGAGCTCTCACCTCCCTCTGTATCACTTACGAACTTTGGTGTGATTTTTTGTGGTAACTTTGGTGTGATTTTTTGTGGGCTCTCTGCTGGTCTTGGAGGTCGCTTCTCACGATGCCAAGACCTTGGGGCAAGCCAAAGAGGGGGTAAGCCTGGTACTTGGCCTGTGGAAGAAAACCGTCGGCCTCAGACATTCCAGCTGAACTCGTCGACCCTATTGAAGCTTTCCCCACAACAATCCCTGCAATCTAGGCTGAACCCCCAGCAATCCCGACCCCTGAAGCTCTCCTTGCAGACCCCCCCCATTGCATCTCCTCCTCTCAAAGAGGCTCCTCCTCTTGCACCTATCCTTGTGGCTGCCCAGAACTAGCCACCTTGCGACCTCTCCCCCCTCTCGAACCCTTACGACTTTAGGGTCGAGTGGTTTGATTCGCATGGGAACTCGCTCGGTTTTTGGCCCCCCTCCGGGCTCCTCCTCCTCCTTTCCACTCTCCACCCACCCCAACCCCTCCTGTGTTAGATGTGCAGACCAAACCGAAATCTTGCATAACCTGTGCACCATCAAAAAGGACTTGGAGGATATCAAATTGCCGAAGAAAGACTTGGAGGAGATCAAGCTAGCAACGCTTGACACACAGAATAGGAAAGCAGGCCGTCGGAGAAGAGTGGAAGCCATGTTGATGTTCATGCAAGATCTTCAATAGGCCATCGCAGATCATGGGAAAGCCAAAGCTTCGACGAAGCAAGTCTTTGTAGGACTGCGTCTTGGTCCAGGTTTTTAGGATTCGCTTGTTTTTTCTTGACTCTCTTTGCATTGTCATTTTGTGCCTCGGCCCTGTGTGGCCCAACAACATAGTTTATTTACAGTAGATTGTCTATGGTGATGGTGGTTTCCCAACTGGGCACCAAAGTCATACTATTTTTTACACATGTGACCATACTAGTTTGCGGCCTTCTGACGTAGTGGTTTCCCACCTGGGCACTGCGACCACATGGTTTTTTGCATCTTAGACATCTGTACTTTTTTTAACAGGAATCAGTACATTACTCTAACTTACAAAAAAAAAAAGATACATAAACAATGGATATGTATGCTAAGAAGTTTATTTACATTCAAAATTTTCTCTTGCATATGCAACAATGTAAGTTAGACGTTAAAATGTTTACATGGTACTCTTAAAGATAACACTAAATTAGATGAAGACTTAAAACATCAACTTTTAAAGTAGAAACTACATGAAACTATAAAACCTATATAAAACTTATAGTAAAAAACCATTCTTCTCAACTAAATGAATGTTGAACAAAGTAATTCAACCCCAAAAGACACAATTTTGAACCCAAAAGAAATTTACTAAGAGAATGATGAAACCATAACAAGTTTAGCTTTATGGATAAAGAGGTATTTTTCTTCATTTTGAAGAGGGTTTGCCTATGCAAAATGAATGGAATTTTAGCTATCAAAATTTGATCCATACCTTTTTACTTCAAATTATGTTTTTTTTGCAATACTACATGAAACAAAGCATTCAGAGAAACAAATATACATTTTTTTTATTATCTATATTTTATTAAGGCAAAGCAAGAATATATAATTATATATTTTACTAACTATTATCATTTATACTAGCTCTTGGATTTTTCATTTTGTCAATACAAGTATTATGTTGAATGGAATATTTTCAAGTATCAAAGAATCATTAGAAATAGAAGTTTCCAAAACTCTAGCAATTTTGGAGAGAGAGAATTATAATTATAATGGAAAATGGAAATATAACTACTAGTACAAGTTATTAAGACACAATTGAAGGAACTAAAAAGTCATATCAATAGTGTTCACTTGGCCTATTCACATACTATTTTGGTTAATGTAGGTTGAAGATGTAATTGTTGATACACATTACAGATATAAGCTTGAAAGAATTAACAAGTCATATCAATATTTTTCAATTGGCTCACAATACATGCCACATTGGCTAAAGTAGGCTACAAGTGCATAGTGATGATCATATTAAAAAAATAATAACAATAATAATAAAAAATTTACAATGTTGAATAGTAAGGGATTGAAAGGCCATATTTATTATAGATATTCAAATATTAATGCTCAATCATCACTAAGATTTGGATTTGAAAGTAATATTTATTATGAATTGTAAAATCTTAATGTTCCATCATTCCTACCATTCAATAACTTATATTAATGCTAAATCATCGCCAGGATTTGGATTGGAAAGTAATATTTATTATGAATGTTCCAATCTTAATGTTCCATCATTCCTACCCTTCAATAACTTCATGCACAAAATGTTTCCTATACTAGATTATCATGCCTAGAATTACCAATTTTTACGTATATTTTGTATTAACAAAACAATTTTGACCTATCAAAAGAAAAACATTGCATGCACTAGATTTATTCAATTGATTTCTTACATTTTAACTTCAACATAAAGATGTTACAAATATCAATGCGGAATTGCTAGAGGGCAACTAATATATGAAATAAGCATTAATTTGTGTGCAATGACTAATTAAAATAATAAAAGCATGGAACAACTTGCCTAATTTTCCTTTTTAAGAAAATGGGTTTCATTTGATTTTTTTAAATTAATTATAGTAATTCAATTTGATGATGAGTCTATGTAACACTAAACCTTAGAATATTTTAAGTGAATATATTTTTAACTAGTTAAAATAATAAAAGCATGAAAGAGCTTGCCTAATTTTCCTTTTTAAGAAAATGGGTTTCATTTTATTTTTTAAAATTAATTATAGTAATTCAATTTGATGAGTAACACTAAATCTTAGAATATTTTAAGTGAATATATATTTTTTCACATGTAACATCTAACAATTAATTGTATTAAAAGAAATATTCTAAAAATTCTTTCGAACCAATACTGGATCACTACCATTTATCAAACATACCATAACCTAAAAAAGATTCCACTCCATTTAATCAACATGATGTGAACCACTTGAGTCACTAATGAAGATGGAATTAATATTTTCATATTACTACAATCTTATTTTTTTGAAATTTAGAATTTGATCTATATAATTTTTAGAATATTTTGTGGCTATGTTACATTGATTGTAGTGCCTTAGCCGCTAGAATTGTACGAGTCTATGCATCAATGGTACAAAGACTTTGAATTGTAGATGTAAGATTGATGAGCGTTTTCCATGCACTTTTGAGCTTAACAAACATTGCCTGCAATTTCTTAATTAGTGGGAAAGAACAATAGGTAGTTTTCTATTTTACTAGTTATCCTTAACACTGGTTATCAAATTTCTCACGCTATCCAACACAAGTATTGTATTAAATGTGATATTTATCAATACATTAAATAACTACCAGGAATAGAAGTCTCCAAAAACTCATCAGTTTTAGATAAAGTTGTTATTGTACTAGAGATTTAACCACTACTAGAAGTCATTAAGACTATCTATATCCTTAGGAGTGCTAGCCAACAAATAGTTGAATGACAAGTTCATGTTTTTTAACAAGTAAATTGGGATCAATGATATGATACCCTACTTACAATATGTCACTTATTATAAAGGGTTAGGATAAAGGGCAATGATACCTTGATGAGAATAAAAATATCAAGGAAGGGTTAACTGACTATTCTTTATGCTTGAATATTCCCAAGGTTCCCCTCGATATGAGTACTAATTTAGAGGTAGGGTTGATATCCACCTATCTACTCGTCAAAATTAAACTATCAACTATATATTTCAAAAAGATAAAAGTTTTAAAATGACATTATGTACTTGTTCAACCACTCTTTAAGCCCCTCCTTGATGAAGTCTACATTGATGGGAAAACCATGAGCTTGAGAAAGTCCCCCCTAACCGTTCCCTGGGATAATATAGATTAGGAATATTAATTATAATTTCATGGAAAACCTACAAGCTTGAGGAAGAATCGATCGACCCTTCCCTGAGCCACCTGTTGATGAGAATGCTTTGCCCAAGGAAGGGTCAGATGACCCTTCATGTGTTCATGTTAAAGGCTAATAATTTTCTTGAGGAAGGGTTGGTGTGACATTCATTTTTATCCCCTACGATGAGAATAATACTATTGTGCTTGAGGAATAATATTCATGAGGAATGATCAACCAATCCTTCCCCAGTCTCCCCTAAAGGTTGAACACCATGCTTGATGAAGGGTCAACAAACCTTATAATGGGAGCCACCAAGAGACAAATACTATGCTTGAGGAAGGTTTGGATAAACCTTCCTCAGGATGCCACTCAATGAGAATACTAAGCTTGCAGGAGGGTTTTTGACCCTTCCTTGCACCCCCCTCAATGTGAATACTATACTCTTGGAGGGGTCAACTAACCCTTCACAGGGATCTTGCTCAACTAGAATTATATGCTTGAGGATCACACTTGATGTGAATACTAATATTGAGGAAGTTTCATTAATGTGATCCTCTTGTAGGTGAATATCATGCTCAAGGTTGGGTTGGGCGATGATTCGTTAGATCTCCCTCAAGGTGAATGATAATCTTGAGGAGTGGTCAATTGACCCTTCCTTGGGCTTCCCATAACAAGAATAGTATGCTTTCATAATACTAAGATTGAGGAAAGGTCAAACAACCCTTCCTAGTATCTCCTTATAGGCTAACATTGTGCTTTAATAAGGGTTAATTGACCCTTCCCATGGAATCCTAAAGAGATGAATAATATTCTTACAGATGGGTCAATCGACCATTTATTGGGATCCCACTAGATAAGAATACTAATCAATAGAAGGGTTGGTTGACCCTTCCCCATAAAAAATCTCAATGAGAATATCAATATTGAGGAAGTGTTGACAAATTCTTCCCTAGTTTCCCCTTAGATGAGAATAATAATTTTGAGGAAGGGTTGGTTGACACTTCCAAGGGATCTCCTCAAGATGAATACTAATATTGAGGAAAGGTAATCAAACCCTTCCTTTGGATCCCTTGCAATAAGAATACTATACTTGAGGAATGGTTAGAAAATCTACCATGGGCTCCCCTAAGCAATGAATATTGTGCTTGAGGAAGGGTTAGACAACCCTTCCTCAGGAATCCCCTTGATGAGAATATCTACTTGAGAAAGGTTAAGGAAAACCTTCCCTAAAATACCCAATGATGAGAATGATTTTTTCAAGGAATGGTCACCCAAACCTTCCCTCGGCTCCCCATCAATGAGAAATCTCTGCTCAGGGAAGGGTTAGTTGACCCTTCTCAGTATCCCCCTTGATGAGAATACTATACTCAAGGAAGGTTGAGTGAAACTTACCTTGGATCCCCCTGAACACGAATTTTATTCTTGAGAAAGGATTGACTGATCCTTCCATGGGATCCCTTTCGACCCAAATACTATTCTTGAGGAAGGGTTGGTCGACCCTTTCCTTTTCTTCCCCTTTATGATAAAATTATGCTCAAGGAAGGTTGACTAATCCCTCCCAAATTCACCACTTGATGAGAATAATATTCTCAAGGAAGGATTGGTGGACCCTTATCTAGGCTCCCCCTTGGTGAGGAAATTATGCTCAAGGAAGGGCCAACTAACCCTTCCTTGGGCTCCCCCTCAACATGAATACAATGTTCAAAGAAGGGTCAACTAACCGCTCCCTGGGATCCCCTTTGACATGGATAATGTAACACCCCAAGGCCAAGCCCCTGCTAAATTGCAATTATGTCTATAGGCTGGTGAGCCAAGTGTTTATAATCTGGAAGACTTATATGTTTATTAGGCCAGAGAGCCTAGATGCTTAAGGCCAATGAGCTTGATTTTTGTATATGTAAATACACATATCATTAATAAAATTACACTGCTACATGTAGACCGACCACGAAGAAAGAGTTATGGGGGACTAAGATCCACTACGTAGGGTAAGGGAAGGGGCTAAGTGTCTAGGATTAGGGGCTAAGCTAGAGGGCTTACCTCTAAAGGAATAATATTATATTATTATTTCCAAAAGGATAAGGTTGGACACAATCCGTTTTTTCCTAGGTTCCTTGGAGAGGGAATGAGTGTTAAGTGGAACTCATGCAACTTCAGGAAGACATGTGCTAACCTGGGTGCACGCAATTATAGATGAGAAATTCATCTCATTGGGGGGGGTTCATCCTCACCATTTTCTCACGACCCTCACCTGCTCGCAAGTCGGCCATCTTACCTGATTAATCCACTGACTCATGTAGGAAGCCATCCTCTTCATTGTCGACCTCTACATCTATCTCATACCTATGGACCCTGTAGTCACTGTGAACTATCTCATACCTTTCCTGTGAAGCACAATGCGCCTGTACCTTGCCTGAGTCGTATCATGCCTTAACGGTTTGCTGTTAAATCCCACACAGTTCCTTGATTGAGCTTGGTTTGCTGCCATCATTTGTTCTATACCGAGCTTTGTTGTTGCCATCACCTTTTCTGGAATTGGCTTATTGGAGTTGGATTGAAGAAGCAGGTTGTCAGGCTTGTGCTTTGAAGAGGCGGGTTGTCATGCCTGTGGAATGAAGAAGAAGGTTGTCACGCCTGTGAACAACTCTCTCCAGGTGAGAGAGGTTGTTGGGGAAGTGATTTCCCAGAGGGAGCCCAACTATAGCTATAGTGCTTGGAGAATTCCTGTCCGGCCTGTTGTTGAAGCTCTGGAAGGAAAGTAGGGAAGTCGAAGGACTATTGAGGAGAGAAGGGGCACACTTCCTAGGGTGGGACAAGAATGTGGGGAATGAGAGGTTGTAGGCTACTAGTCTGAGCTAGCTCCTGGGAGATAATCCTTCCTGTTGATCTGTGTGACTTTCATATTGCCCTTTCAAAGCCTGGGAATCCCTTACCCAATGAAGTTTAGTCCCAGCTCGAGGGTGATCCACTGCTGAGTGTGATGAGAAACATGGTTTAAGGCTGGGAGGTTCATGGGAGGTCTACACCTAGTTGGTGGTCATCTATTAAAAGATAAGTACCAAATCTCTGTTCTTTGTATGATGTGTATTTTGAATTTGAGGTATAATGTTGTTAGAATTGTGTGTGTATAATGTTTGTATGTTTTAATGTTATTTCCACATGAATAATGATATGATCAAAATGCTATAGTTGTTTAATGTGTAATTATATAGTTATGTATCTAAATAAAAATGGTATTAGAGCTAAAAGTATGTTACAACAGTGACGTTGCTCGCCCTGTTGGTGGCTAGGGACATTACAAAATAGTATCATAGCTAAGAGAAATGTCCAGGAAGTGGTGTTGCCCGACCGGTTGGTGGCTGGGGATGTCACAAAATGGTATCAGAGCTAAGAAAAGCATCCAGGAAGTGGCATTTCCTAGTCAATTGGTGGCTGGGGATGTCACAATATGGTATCAGAGCCAGGTTTCAACACTAACTCTGGATGGGCCATGTTAGTGGAAGTTGAAGTAAAAGTTTAGAAAAGAATTGTTGTCAAAATGGAAAAAATTCAAGTTCAGGGCCCATGGTTTCGACGTTGAACCTGGATGGGCCACGAATGAGGAATTTAGAGTAAAATTCCTGAGAATTTTTAATGTACAGAGTGCCACAAGGGAATTGAGAGAACACTTGGAATGTGTTTGGAAACACAGGAGGTTTCATGGTTTAGGAAAGGGCCATAGAGAAAGAAACCACAATGTCCATGGTGATTGGGCCGTGGGATATGTTCAGGAGAAGGAGGATCCTTCACAATCGTCAGATCTGGAGAAAAATGCATGAAGGTTAACCTCCAAGTCATTTGGACTTCGCGACTTCGATGAATTTTATGGGTTAAGCCAAGAGTGGGAGGTTGGCCTATTCGGGAGTTCAACATTAAGGAGAAATGGGGTATGATAAGGTGAAATTATCTGAATCCTGAAGTCCCAAAGTGACGTGGCATGATGATGTCACCCAGGGTGATATGGACTTTCTTAGTCCTGTCACGTGTCAACCAGAATGGTACCTTTTTGGTGCCCTTGTTGGAACAAAATCAATCCTACATGTGGGACCACGTGTCACACTCTTATATGATGAAAAATGTACTATGTGGACCCCAGAAGGTTAAGAAGTTCAAGAGTTCGGTGTTCGAAATATTTGAGGGTGAAAGGTGTAAAATTTTCTGAAGTCCTGGAGTTTCGAAGTTCCAGAACTCCCAAAACCCCGAAGTGACATGACTTGTTGATGTCACCTGAGATGACGTGGATGCACAAGATGTTTGCCACGTGTCAATGAGTTAATAACATTTAGAAGATTGAAATCCCAATTAGAATGTGACATGTGTCACCCGCCTGATTAGGCCATGTGTCCACTTCTAGTATTCTGCCACATGACACTTTCCTCGAGTATCATCGGTGGGGTCCCTGATGAATTGCACAAAGCAACTAAACTTGGTAAAGAGTTGTTAAATTTTGAAGACTTCTGAAGCTCTGGAGAGTGAATTAAATCCTCACCATTGATCGAGGAGGGACATGTGATAATAGATCTCATAATTCTGGAGACTTGGTACTCTGGAAGGATTGAGAGTGGGAACATTCCGGAACTTCCAAAGCCGGAGTTACGTAATAGATCCTGGTCGTTGGATGCTAGGAATCCATGGACCGTCGATCTCCCTTTCTTCGGTATTTATCCAAATTTGGTGCTTTGGAAAATTATAGGTTTGGATTTGTGATAACCCCCGAAGCCTGAAGCTCAGGAACCCCAAAGTTCCAAGGGTCTGGATAAGCGCCCAAATCATTAGCACCGGATTACATCCGTGGTCACATGTGAACCAAGGGATGGAAAAAAAATGGGCTAGTGCCCATCAATTTTTGCAGAACAGAGATGGGCTTAGAGAGAGAAGCCTGAGGGGTTCTTGATTGACCAAGACCCACTGAAAATGGAATCCGATATTTTTTTTGTTGAATCAGATTGGTTTATTCTAGAAAATTTTTAAAGTCTATTAGCCTAACAAAAATTTGGTTGAATGCACATTTTGCAGAATTAACAATTGTCACAACCGGACTGAATTGTTGCCTAGTGTAGAGAAATGGAGGAGGCACATTGTGATTACAGTTAGGAAAATGAATCTAGAGGAATGGATGTCCATTTGGGAGTTGAAGGTAAAAACTCCAATGGGCATGGAGAAGAAATAGATAAAAACGTGGGCATGATGAAAATTATTAAGAAATTGCAAAAAGAGGTCCAAATTCACCGAGTGGATAACAAAAAGCTTATGAGAGCTAGGGAGCAACAAGGAGAATTCAACATGAAGTTGATGCAGAACCTGGAAATAATAGAAAAGAAATTGGATAAGGAGAGTGACTCAAGCAAATTAGGAAGTCACATAAGAACAAAAAGTGATAGCAGAAATCACCAACACTCCCCGAGGCATTCCAATAAGAGAGAACAAAACAACTCAAGCCCATCTCTTGTTAGGAAGAATAAGAGGTCTAGGGTGGATGAGCTATGAGGAGAAATGAACAAAATCAAACCTCTTACATTTGATGTTGAGCACAAGAAGGATGAAGATGCAGAAACATGGTTGTTGGGCATGAGAAAGTATTTTCAATTGCATAATTATTCTTCTCATGCAGAGGGAAGAATTTCCATCTGCCAACTCAAAGGAAACACATCTATGTGGTGGGGTCAACTTGTACAGGTGCAACACATTAAAGAGAAAAATGTTACTTGGAGGGAATTCAAGAAGTATTTCGAAAAGAAATACTTGACTAAGAGGTACTATGACAAGAAAATGAAAGAGTTCTTTGAACTCCAACTTGGGAGTATGACAATAGATGAATATGAAAGAAGGTTTTTAGAATTGCTAAAGTATGTTTCTTTCATCAAGGATGAAAAAATTAATATTCAGAGGTATTTGAGTGGTTTTCCACCATTCATCGGTGACAAAATACAATATTGATGCAGGAGCATCCATACCAAAGGTGCTTGAGGAGGAAAAATCAATGACCAACGCAAATTTTGAAGAAATCAAAAGCTTGAAGGACGTCACAAATTTAAAAGTTTTGATGTGGATGTAATTAAAGTATCATTAAAAGAACAAGAAGACGAACACTCGATGCAATATCACGAAGGATTGTAATTATGTCAATGTATTTATGGACAATACAAATTTGTAGCCTTTTTCTCTTATCTGTCTATGCTTATCATTTTTTGTATGAGGATTTAGTAGTTAATAGTCTTAATTTGATAAGAGAGAACTTAGATGGTTGGAGGTAAAAAGCTCGATGAGCTCCTCTTTGTAAAGGATATGCAAACTATATGTCCGATTATTATTGGGAGAAGAGAAAGATAGATGTATTGTAGAGAGTATTGGAGAAGTTTGTTGAAACCTCTATGTACAGAGCACTCAATTTAATATAACAGAGAAGGCTTTGATCAAATTCATGGTGTGTTATTTTCATTGTGTTCATTTTATGAATGGTATGTTTTCTATTTTCTTTCAGTGTCTGTTATTTGTTTGTTTTATGCTTATGAATGTTGAGTGAATGACTTTGTGAGGAAACAATAAGTTTCAATTGTTTCTCTTCGTGAGACAATCTGCAAGGAGTGCAGTGTTAGTCCGCAAGGAGTGTGTTGACGGGTTTCTGAGTTAATCTCAAAAAATTTCAGGAGGGATATCAGGGTTTTATTATCAGTAAGGGTGAAAGGCATGCATAGAAACTATGCAAGAGGTGCGTAGGCCGAGTTATTTGTTGGACTCGTTCATCTAAGGCGAGATTGGAAAATTCACTGTTGCAAAGAGTGCATAGAGGTGGATAGATTTCTCTGAGAGAGAAAAGACGTGTGGAGAAAGTTCAAGCAAGGTGTGTGAGGAACGGGACCCAAAGAAATTTTGAGTTTGCAGTCAAGGTTAAGATCAGGAAGGATAGAGGTTTCACAATTGTTCAAAGGGGAACTCAAGAGTTTGAGTCACCCTAGGGTTTCATAAATCTTAGGAGGGAGAGAGGTCTTTTATACTGGTGGTATAAAACCACTTAGGAAAGTTCCTAAGTTTTGAACCTGTTAAGGTTTAAGCTATTATTAAGTTTCTTTGCATTTCACTAGATAACAATAGCATAGATAGAATCACTGAGATATACACAATCACAAGAGACACATCATTTATCTTGGGAAACCATCATGGGGGAGAAAACCCAATAAAACTTCCTTAATATAGATAGCCAATACAATGCCAATAGATAACTCAAACAAATACAGAAATTCCTCTCCAAGAAGTGTGCCTCTCGCTTCTTCTTCTCCAACTGCAACTCCAAACTTGTGCTCTGATGAACAAGTGAGTGTGTGTGTGTAAATGAGGTGCTAACCTCTTTATTTATACAATCTGGCAGGTGACTTTTCATTGGCAGGGCCGACTTCTCAATCTGGGTGGTTATAACCACCTTTAATTAATATGGGGGGCGACTTCTCATTCTTCCTATTACAATTAGGGTTTTACCAATCCGCAAAAGGGGATTTGGTTATTTACAATACCCGACATGATCAATCCGCAAAAGGGGATTGATCTAATGAATAATACATCAATAATAAATAGAATACTCTTTGCAGTTACATTATTTCAACACTCTCCCTTAACAAGAAGGGTATTCTACAATAGCATCAGGTGAGAGAGGGGGCAACATCATCAACAACATCTTGGAACACTGACTGGCGTATCTATAAATCATCGAAAGTTTTTCTCATCAACAACATAGTCCTTCACAATGGAATGAAATCATCATCTGCATCAATATGGATTAGTTTAAAACTAATACATCATCATCACAGCACGAGGCTGGCCACATCATCACAACACAAGGCTAGCACATCATCACAGCACGAGGCTGGCACACTACACAACAATTAAGATGGAATCACAACACAACAATTAAGCTGGAATCACAACACAACAATTAAGATGGAATCTCAACACAACAATTAAGATGGAATCTCAACACAACAGTTAAGCTGGAATCTCAACACAACAATTAAGCTGGAATCTCAACAAAACAATTAAACTAGAATCTCAACACAACAATTAAGATGGAATCTCAACACAACAATTAAGCTGGAAGCACATCACTAGGCTGACATCACCACACAACAATTAAGCTGGAATCACAACACTAGGCTGGCATATCAACAAAAAACTACTCCCCCTCTTGAGGGAGGTCCTTTTGGACTATACCAAGCTTATCTAGAAGGTGCTCAAACTTTACACGAGATAGAGGCTTGGTCAACACATCGACAACATGTTTATCCGTGCTAACATATTGGAGCTTTATGGCTCCTCTCTACACCATGTCACATATGTAATGGTATTGGATCTCTATGTGTTTCGACTTGTCATGAAATACAAGATTCTCTGTCATCTTTATGTAGCTTTGGTTATCACATAGGATCGTGGTTGCTTCCATCTCTAGGTCGAATAGAGTTGTCAACAACTTCTGAAGCCATATGGCTTCACAATTGGAAGAACACACAACAATGTATTATGATTCCGTTGTACTGAGAGAAATACTTGATTGCTTCCTACTTTTCCATGAGATCATGGCTGATCCCAAACTGAAACAACATCCTGAAGTTCTCTTCCTGTCAGAGACACTTCCAGCCCAATATGAATCAGTGTACCCACTCAGTGTGAAATAATGATCTCCATCATAGTTGAGACCACAATATAATGTACCCTTAAGGTACCTCATCACATGTTTTGCAGCCCTAGGTGAACATGTCTGGGTTCTACCAGAAACTGACTCAAGGTGTTCATGAAAAAATAGATATTTTGTCCAGTGTTCGTCAGATACATCAACGATCCAATGATCTATCTATACAGTGTGACATCAATCAATTCTGACGAAGTTTTGACCAGAAGCTTCAGCTTCATTTACATGGGTGTATTCATGGACTTGCACTCCAACATATCAAATCTCTTCAGTATTTCAATTGCATACTTCCCTTGGTTAAGGAAGATCCTCTCTGGGCTCTGCCATACCTCAATACCTAAGAAATAATGCATTAGGACAAGGTATTTCATCTCAAATTATGAAGTGAGATTCTTCTTACATTCAGTGATGAGCTTTTCTTCTCCAGTTAAGAATAAGTCATCCACATACAACAACAATATCACCGACTCATCATTCATAACCTTGAAGTAGAGGTTAGAATAAACTTTACTCTTGGTAAAGCCCAAGCTCGTCAGAAAATTGTCTATCCTTCCATACCAAGCTCTAGGAGCTTGCTTCAACTCGTACAGAGCCTTCTTCAACTTGCAGACATGAGTCTTTCTATCTTCAACTTCAAATCCTTGAGGTTGTTCTATATACACTTCTTCTTTGATGACACCATTTAGGAAGGTTGTCTTTACATCCATTTGTTGTAACTTCCACTTCATCTTAGCTGCAAGGGATATGATGGTTCTGATCGAAGTGTATCTGGCTACAGGAGCGAATGTCTCTTCATAGTCAATGCCTTCCTTTTGAGAAAATCCATGAGCGACAAATATTTCTTTATACTTCTCAATACTTCCATCAGTAGCATGTTTTACTTTGAAAATCCATTTGGAAGATACCACATCCTTACTCTTCGGTCTAGGAACTATTTTCCATACATCATTCTTTATTATGAATTAATATTCTTCTGTCATGGCATCTACCCATTCTTTCTTCTGAATGGATTCTTCAAACCAGGTAGGACCCTTCTCTAGGAAATGACACATAAAAGCCATATAACTGGAGGATGGCTTAGGTCTCTTCACATGTCTCGTGGTTCCTTCGGGAACACCATACTTCTCTCCATATTGAATAAGCTCCCTATCCCAAGCATGCTTTCTCTTATGGGAGATCGTCATCTGAGGAGGTTCTTGAAATTATACTATGTCATGATCTTCTATAATTTCCTCATCAGGGGAAGATATGACTTCCCTCACTGGTTCTGCAACTCTGGGAACCTTCCTCACTGATTCTGCAACTCTGGGAGCTACAGTTTCCTCTTCATATACTTCTTCAAGTTGACATCTTCTTGATTTATTGAGTGTTGCGTCTTCATTAAAGGTCACATCCATGCTGATCTCAATGTGATCATGACCTAGTATATAAACCCTGAAGGCTTTGGAGACTTCACAGTATCCAACAAATATTCCCTTCTTTCTTGAAGGGTCCATCTTGTTTCTCTTCTCTTTTGGAATATGTACAAATACTGGGCAGCCAAATATTTTGAGATGGCTTACTTTTGGCTTCTTTCAGTAGAACATATCTTCAGGGGTCTTGAACCCAAGTGCACTATGGGACAATCAGTTTTGTACATATACTGTTGTTTTTGCTGCTTCTTCCCATAAGCACATTGGAATATCTTGATCATGGATCATGGTCTTCACTGCTTCCATTATTGTTCTGTTCTTTCTTTCTGCCACACCATTTTGTTGAGGATTGTAAGGAGTGGTGAGCTCCCTCTTAATCCCGACATCTTTGCAATAGTTTACAAACTCTTTTGAGGTGTATTCTCCTCCATTATCTGACCTGAGCATCTTGATCTTTCTTTCAAAAAAATTCTCTATCAAGGATTTGAATTCCTTGAATTACTGAACACTTCATATTTTGATTTCAACAAGTAAACCCAGCTTTTACAAGAATAATCATCAATAAAAGATACATAGTATACATACCCACTGATGGAGGATGATGACATTGGGTCACACACATCTGAGTGAATGAGTTATAGTACTCCTTATGCTTTGTTGTCTCTCTTTGGAAAAGGGTTCTTAATGTTCTTCCCTTGTGCACATCCATCGCACACACCTTCATGGTCAACCTTGAGTTCTAGTAGACCCATGAATGCCTTTCATATATACGGTAATGCCTTGTAGTTGATGTGTGCTAATCTTCTATGCCAAAGTTCACATGGATTCTCAATGGCATGGATTCCAATGAAGATTGCTTCTTTCATGGTTTCTCCTTTAGCCCACATAAGAACTTCTCCATCTATACCGGAAATTCTGAAGCCTTTATTTTCTAAAGATGATATGGAGAGTGGGTTCTTTGTCAAACCTGGTACATAGAGTATGTCCTTCATCTTCATTGGAGTCCCTGAATTAAGCTTGTAGTTTGATTCTCCCACTCCCTTGATAGGGTATTGATAATAATCTCCAAGTGTAACTTTCTGAGAAAACTTCTTTTCTAAAGGGGAGGAGAGAACATCACTTTGACTTTTCATGTTCTTGGAAGCACCACTATCAATGAGCCAAGTGTCCTCTCTAGGTGTTACCGATCCCGAGAGGGTCAAGATTAAGACATAGTCTCTAATTTGTTCTCTTAAAATATTTGCAGGTGGTTATTCATCTTCAACTGCATGGGCATGATGTCTCTTATTTTTCCTCTTGTATTCTTCTAGTCTAGCTAGACAATGTCTTGCAATATGTCCCATCTTGTCACAATGGTAGCATTGGACAGATGAGTAATCTCTTTCCTTTATTTGTTCTTTCTTCTGGAATCTCTTTGGTTGAGATTCTTTATGAATGAAATTATTTTGGGGGTGAGACTCTTTATGAGTTTATTTCTAGAAGTAAGACTTCTTTCTTCCTCCTTTAGCGTGAGTAGCTAGGGCTTGATCTTCGTCTCTTAAAAGTAAATCTTCCCAGTTAGCTACTCTTGATTCTTCTTGAATGCATTCTTCCCAGAGACTGTCAAATAGTAGTTTCTCTTTTCTTTCACAAATGGTTTGGATGAATGCATCCCAAGGTCTTGAGAGACCATTAAGGGTCATCATTATAAGTTCATATTTGTCTATAGCATCTTCGATCGCTTCTAGTTGTTCTTTGAGTTGAGATATTCTAGAGAAATATTCTTGGATTGATTATCCTCTCTACATCCTTGAATTTTTGAGTTGAGTTCTTAGATTCATCTTTCGGTTTATGTTCTTTCCTTCATATAGTTTGGTTAGGGCATAAAAAATTTCTTTCGAAGTCTTCTTTGATGACACTTGAGGAATCAAGTGATATTTGATCAAATCCTCAATGATTCTTTTGGCCCTAATTATGTCCTTGTGGTGTTTTGCTTTATTTGGAACATCAGTGGGTTCTGGTACTTCTTCTTTGACGGATATTGCTAGGTCAGTCTCTTCAAGAATGATACCAATCCTATACTTCTAGGCACATAAGTTTTTCACACCTTCCAGCTTGTCAACAAGCTTAGTGCTTGCAGACATCTTTTACCCGGGGCTAGGAAAATGACCAAAAATGAAAATGCTCAAAATTAAATTCTGAACTTACTAGGAGGTGTGCTTGGCTGAGGCGAGTATCCTGGTGTGGTTAGATTTCAGAAAATCCAACTTTTACCCCTCCAAACTTGATCTGCGGATTTTTGGACTAGTGCTTCTGGTTTTCTGGTACTTCTAGTACTCTGGTACTTCTGGTACTTCTAATACTTTGTGAAAACTAGGGTTTCACTTTCCGGGAGATATAGCCACTGAAATTTGTGCTGAGAATGCCAAAGTGATCCTTGAGGAAGGGCTAACTTTTCTAGATGGTTTTGGGGCTGAAATACTTCTCCAACAAAAAGCCCTATTTTGCATGTATGACAACAATGATGTTTTTCACTTTCTCTTGTGAAAGATGCTCTCTTCAGCTTAGCTCTGATACCATGTTAGGGTTTAAGCTATTATTAAGTTTCTTTTCATTTCACTAGATAAAAATACAGTAGATAGGATCACTAAGAAATACACAATCATAAGAGACACATCATTTATCCTGGGAAACCCTCATGGGGGAGAAAACCCAACAAAAATTCCTTAATATAGATAGCCAATACAATTCCAAGAGACGACTCAAACAAATACAAAAAGTCCTCTCCAAGAAGTGCGTTTCTCTCTCTCTCTCTCTATTTTCTCTCTCTCTCTCTCTTCTTCTTCTCCAACTGTAGCTCCAAACTTGCACTTTGATGAACAAGTGAGTGTGTGTGTAAATGAGGTGGTAGCCTCTTTATTTATACAATCTGGTAGGTGAATTTTCATTGGCAGGGCCAACTTCTGAATCTGAGTGGTTATAACCACCTTTAATGAATTTGGGGGACGACTTCTCATTCTGCCTATTACAATTAGGGTTTTATCAATCCGCAAAAGGGGATTTGGTTATTTACAATACCCGACATGATCAATCCACAAAAGGGGATTGACCTAATGAATAATACATCAATAATAAATAGAATACTCTTTGTAGTTACATTATTTCAACTGAACGTTCGAAGGACTCGAAGGTGGGGTGCATAATTTTCAGCGTGCAAGAGTTTAATCTCAGAAGAGTTAGTAGCGTAGAACTTTTCCAGAGGAGAGAGTTATCAAATAATCATCGAAGGAATGATGGAGATCCCTTCGGGGAAAATATTGATTCGTTAACAACTGTCCGATCAGGAGAGGAGACTTTGTGGTTTGGGAAAATCATGAGGAGTAGAGCGTCAATGTCGCAAAGCACGAAAGGCGATCTGAGTCATCGGTTGAGGGGCGACGTGGACCGTTGATCCGATGTAAGAAGAATTCGTGGCTCGGACTTTGAAAGAAGAGAGGCGAGCTATATTTTGAATACGCGAAGAGAGAAGTCTTGAAGTGCTTGGTAGTTGGGCCCCAGTTCATAGCTTGATGTCACATTGGAAGGGTCGAGAGGGGAGGAGCTACTGCCCGTTGGAGTATCAATTCGCCAAATCGAGAATTGAGAGAATTGGGAGAAGCTCACATAAAAACACTTGAATCCTGTAGTTATGAAGCACCTTTGGGTAGGCGCTTGGTCACAATCGGTGTTCAAGTGAGGGGAAGCTTGCACTCAAAATCAATTTGCGTGAGTACAAGAGTTGGACCTGTGTATGTTATATTTGAAATTGGGGTCTATTAGGGACTCGAAGAACCATTCTGGGTCCGTCCTGTGAAATATCCGTCGACTGGGAGGTCAAGAAGTACCCACTAAGGTGGGGCGCTACAACAAGTGGTATCAGAGCCACACGACATAAATTTTATGTAGGTTGAAGAATACACATGACAGTAAAGAAGTTTGACTCTGAAGAAGAAGAATCTTGGAACAATGCCTCCAAGGAGACATGTAGAGAGACCTATGCTTGAACCAGTTGTGGAAAGAGATATGAGGGATCTTTGTGCTCATTTGGATGTAATGGAGACATCACAAAGAAGGGCACCTGGTGCTGGAGATGACAGTGACGCCGAAAGTGAAGAAGGAGGAAATGAAGAAGTTGTTGCAGAGGATGTTGCAAAGGAACTACTACTGAAAGTTGTTGCACGGATGGGAGCAAGAGAGAAAATGGACATCCCGATGTATGAAGGTAATATGTATGTAGAAGAGCTGCTTGATTGGTTCAGGGCTCTTAATAGATATTTTGATTATGAAGACATTGAAGAAGAAAAGAAGGTCAAACATGCAATCAAAGGAATGAAAGTGCATGCAACACTATGGTGGGATGAACTGCAGGCTAACAGGAGGTGCAAAGGAAAGTAGAAGATAAAGATATGGGACATAATGGTGGACAAGATGAAAGCTAAATTCATACCCAATGATTATCAGTTTAATTTGTTCAGAAAACTGTAGAATTTGAGGCAGAAGGGGATGACAATTAAAGAGTATACAAAGGAGTTTTATAGGTTGAATATTAGAGCAAGTCATAGGGAAAGTGATGAGAAAAGGTATCCAGGTACATTAACAAACTGAGGTATGAAATTTAGGATGAAATCAACACGATGACAATTAGAAATGTCGAAGATGCTTCTCAGATTGCTTTGAAGGTAGAAGAGAAGTTGGCAAGGAAAAAAAACTAAAGGGGCAGAGGTAGAAGTTTGAACAAAGGCAAGGAAATTACTCATGATGGGATTCAGAAGCCTAAGGTTGAGGTAAGGAAACATCAGTCAACCAGAAAGAGGAGGAAGTTCTAGAAGGAGACAATATGATGGTGGAAGAAATAATTTTCCTCATGGAAGAGGAAGGGGCAGAGGAGGTGAAGTAAAGTATTTTTCCTGTGGAAAGATATGACACATGTCTTGGGAATTCCCCAAGAGGAATAAAGAAGGAGGAGGCCAAGCTCACATTTTAGAATCTCAAAAGAGAAATGTTGAGGCAGAAGGTGTAGAAAGTGGAAGGTCTTTGATGATGAGAAAGGTTCTCTTGAAACCAGAGGAGGAAGTGGAGAAACCAGCCCAGAGGAACATATTGTTCATAACTACTTGCAAGGCCAAGGATAGGGTCTGCAAAGTGATAATTGATAGTGGAAGCACAAACAATCTAGTATCCACCGAGATGGTGGAGAATTTGGAGTTGGAAACAGTTGTACATCCCAACACGTATAGAGTTTCATGGTTGCAAAAAGGACACCAAGTAATGGTTACTAAACAGTGTCAAGTTTAATTCAAGATAGGAGGATATAGGGATGAGATATTATGTGATGTGATTCCTATGGATGTTTGTCATATTTTGTTGGGCAGGTCATGGAAATATGACATAAATGTCATTCATGATGGAAGGAAGAACACCTATACTTTGGAAAATAATGGTAGGACACACATGTTACTGCTAATTGAGGACAAGAAATCGAAGGAAGAAGCCAGCACAAACATACTTCTCATGGGTGGGAAGGAAATCCTAAATGAAGTCAAGAAAGAACATAAAATGCAGTTTGATGTAGTAAGGAAACTGAAAGTCATTTTGACAAGTACTTCAATGGAGGATTTGCCTGAAGAAATTAAGGAAATGTTGGATAATTTTGCTGATATTGTAGTGGATGAGTTTACAAACTCATTGCCACCTATCAAAAGTATCAGTCATCACTGTTAAAAGGAAAATCTCTCTATGGCTAGGGTGAACAACAATAGATGGAAATGACTGCATAAATCAACACTATCCCAACAACATGCTATATAAACCAATGTGCAAGCTAGATAAGAAAGAGGCCTACCTCGTCCAGATGTTCGATGATGTCCACCGTTGAGAATTTTGAACCAAAGCTATATAATTGCAACAAATTCTCAACAAACAAGAGAAAACAAGCATATGGTGGAAATATAAAAGGTTATCACATTAGATAGAATAATCCATCAATATACATAACAATATGCCCATGGATAATAATACATATATTTGCAAGATATCAATTGGATGAGAAAGGAGTATTTCTATTAATAAATGATTAGCATAAGTGAAAATATTACAGACTTCTGTGTCGGCACGGTTTAGAACCAAGAAACCGAGTTCCTTCCAGCTGGGCCTCCACCACTTCAATCCTCCACCAAAGGCAAGCTCATATAAATGAGACAAAGAGGTTCTCCATCAATAAGGGAAGAGATTGGGGGTTGAACACTGTGTTCAGACTTAAAGGACAAAGGGATGCAGAATCAATATGAAGTAAATAATTCCTCCATAGTAACTTTGCTCTCAAAGTTGAATTCCCTCCCCTTTCCATAGCTTGGAATTGGCTTCTTTATAGCCTTCAAAAAGCAACTGAAGGGCCGAGTCATAATGTTTCCAGTATATGGAAGGCCAAGGATCAAAGATATCCTGTCATGACATGGAAACCCGACATTTAATTTTGATTTTATGGCACAAATCTCTATGTACGCGGGCTGTAGTGGAGCAACCTGCATATACACTTGTTGTATAGGGTGCAAGATGCATACAAGTGGGAAAAAATTATATTTTTATCTCTGGATTTTATCATCAGGGAAAGTAAGTCTTCATAGGGGAATGGAATAAGGCCCTCTCTGCAATATTGCATAGGGTTAGGCAAATCTTTCTCTAACAATCACATTGATTTGATACTAGGATAAAGTCTACCAAACAAAGCTACATATAGGTTGACACCTCAAGAGAATGAAGAGGTCAAAAAGAAAGTTCCAGATTTGATGGATAAAGCTTTGATAAAGGAAAGCTTTATTCCATGTGTTGTGCCAACAATACTAAGTCCAAAAAAATATGGAGGATGGAGAATGTGCACAGACTCGAGAGCTATCAAAAAAATCACCATCAGGTACAGATTCCATTTACCAAGAATGGATGACTTAATGGATTGCTTAAGTGGAGCAAGTTTTTTTCCAAGATTGACTTAAAGAGTGGATATCATCAGATAAGAATGAGGGAAGGTGATGAGTGGAAAACAACATTCAAGACAAATGAAAGGTTGTATGAATGGCTCATCATGCCATTTGGGTTAACGAATTCTCCAAGTACGTTTATGAGATTGATGAACGAGGTGCTGAAAGATTTCATTGGCAAGTTTGTGATCGTGTATATTGATGATATACTGATCTTCAGTAAGACTAAAGAAGAGCATATGAGACATTTGACTCTAGTTATGAGGAGGTTGCAGCAAGAGAAGCTACTGATAAATTTGAAGAAATATTCTTTCATGCAAACATAGCTCATTTATTTGGGGTTTGTAATTTCGGCCAATGAGCTAAAAATGGATCATGAGAAGGTAAAAGAAATCATAGAATAGACATCACCGAGAAACATCTTCGAGGTGAGAAGCTTCCATGGTTTAGCAAGTTTCTATAGGAAGTTTATCATAAATTTTAGTGGGATATGTGCATCGATTTTAGACACAGTCAAGAAGAGATATAAGTTTTTTAATTGGATAGAAGAAGCAGGGAAGAGCTTTAGATTGTTAAAGGAGAAGATAAATGGACAACCAATTCTAGTTTTTCCAGACTTTGGAAAGACATTTCAAGTAAGGTGTGATGCAAGTGGAGCTGCAATTGGAGTTGTCTTAAGTCAAGATAACATACTGGTTGTTTATTTTAGTGAGAAGTTGAATGATACAAAGAAAAAGTACTCCACATATGACAAAGAGTTTTATGCAGTAATACAAGATTTAAAGAAATGGAGACACTACTTGATTCCTAAATAGTTTGTTTTGTATAGTGATAACCAAGCCTTACAATTCATAACTAAACAAGAAAAGATGAATCAAAGACATGCCAAATGGATTGAATTTATGTAGAATTTTACTTTTGTAATTAAACATATCTCTGGAAATGCTAACAAGGTTGCTGATGCATTAAGCAGGATATGCTTGATTTTGTAGGAGCTTCAGGTGATGACCTTGGGTTTTGAACACCTTAAGGAAATGTACAATGATGATTTAGATTTCAAGGAATCATATGAAGTGTGTGAATCCTATCTTGAGAGATCGAAGCCAGTGGAAAGAATACTTGATCCAAGATGGGTTGTTGTTTAAAGGTAATCAACTATGTATCCCAAAGTGTTCCATGAGGGAAAATCTTCTAAAAGAGAAGCATAGTGGAGGATTGGCTAGACATTTCGACCATGAAATTTTTTTTTCCTAGTTGAACTGTTCGTATTATTGGCCAGGTATGGGAACATAAGTAAAAAGGTTTGTTAACAGGTGCAGAATTTGCCAACATGTTAAAGGAAAAAGATAGAACACAAGATTATATCAACCATTTCCAATACCATAGAGGCCTTGGGATGCGATAAGTATGGATTTTGTATTAGGATTGTCAAGAACCCAAAGAGGTCGTGATTCCATATTTGTGGTAGTGGACAGATTGTTAATGTTTATGCCATTATTATAGTTCTTTGCATTTCATTAGATAAGAGAATAATAAGAACAATATCACTAAGAAATACACATTCACAAGAGACACAACATTTATCCTAGGAAACCCTCTAGGGGAAGAAAACCCATCAAAAACTTCCTTATCATAAATAGCTTATACAATGTTCAAGAGATAACTCAAACCAATACATAAAGTCCTCCCCAAGAGGTGTGCCACTCTTCTTCTCCTCTCTTTGGTAATTGCAGCTTGCCTCATAAAATAAATGAGCAAGTGAGCTGTGTGTTTGAAGTGAGGCGCTAGCCTCTTATTTATACAAGACTGACACGTGTGAAAGGTCACAACTGGCAGGGCTGACCTCTCACTCTGGGTGGGTAAACCCACCTTTAATTAATTCTGGGTCTTCCATAATAACTGTTGGGGCCGACTTCTTATTCTGCACTTTGTAATTGTCCGATGACCAATCCGCAAAAGGGCATTTGGTCCTTATACAATTACCAACATGATTAATCCTCAATGGGGATTAATCCAATAACAACAACAATAATAATGACATGATTAATCCTCAATGGGGATTTAATCCAATAATAAAATAATAATAAGAATGCTCTTCGCAGTTACATTATTTCAACACTCCCCCTTAACAAGAAGGGTATTCTTCATCAGCATTAGGTGAGAGAGGTCTGCATCATCAGTGGAATCTGGAGGAAAATATCGTCAATATCATCTTGAAACATTGTCTAGCACATTTACGAGTCATCGAAAGTTTTCTTCATCATCAACATCATCATTCTCGAAAGAATGCTATCATCATCTGCATCAAATATGTATCATTAAAAATGATACCTCATCACAGCACTAGGCTGACACATCACAGTTCTACACTAGCTCAATGTCACAATGGTTAAGTTGGTAGCTCAGTGTCAGTCACATCTTGCTTTACGTCTAACAACTAGGTCAGAAGCAAGTAATATTATCATCTCACTTTACATCTAACAACTAGGTCAGAAGCGAGGAATCAAAGCATCATGCTTTACGTCTAACAACTAGGTTAGAAGCATGATTCATATTGATTTACGTCTAACAACGAGGTCAGAAGCAAGGATCACATCAACATCTCACTTTACATCTAACAATGAGGTCAGAAGCGAGGAATCATCTTGCTTTATGTCTAACAACTAGGTCATAAGCAAGGAATCAACGACATTATGCTTTACGTCTAACAACTAGGTCAGAAGCATAACTCATCTTTCTTTACGTCTAACAATGAGGTCAGAAGAAAGGATCACACAACATCATGCTTTATGTCTAACAACGAGGTTAGAAGCAAGGAATACATCTACTCCTCCTTTCATGGAGGGTCCTTTCGGACAATACCAAGCTTATCTCGAAAGTGTTCAAACTTTACACGAGATAGAGGCTTAGTCAACACATCAACGACCTGTTCATCCGTGCTAATGTATTGGAGCTTCAAGGCTCCTCTCTGTACCATGTAGTGGATGAAATGATAGTGGATCTCTATGTGCTTTGACCTATCGTGGAACACAATATTCTCTGTCATTTTAATGCATCTTTGATTGTCACATAGAATCGCGGTTTCTCTCATCTCCAAATCAAATAGGCCTGTCAGCAACTTTTGAAGCCATATGGCTTCGCAGCTAGAAAAACATGCGGCAATGTACTCTGCTTCCACTGTGCTAAGAGAAATACTGGATTGCTTCCTACTCTGCCACGAGATCATAGCTGATCCCAAACTGAAACAACATCCGGAAGTGCTTTTTCTATCAACAACGCTTCCTTCCCAATCTGCATCAATATATCCACTCAGTGTGAAGTCATGATCTCCATCATAGCTGAGACCATAATCCACTGTACCTTTAAGGTACCTCATCACATGTTTTGAAACCACTAGGTGAACACGTCTGGGCTCTACCAGAAACTAACTCAAGGTGTTCACTACAAAACATATGTCTAGTCTGGTGTTTTTCAGGTACATCAACGATCCAATAATCTGTCTGTACAGAGTGGCATCTATCAAATCAGACGAAGTATCGACCAACAACTTCAACTTTGCTTCCATGGGTGTATTCATGGAATTGCATTATAACATGTCGGATCTCTTTAAGATTTCAACCGTGTACTTCCCCTGGTTAAGGAAGATTCTTTCCAGACTTTGCCATACCTCAAGACCTAAGAAGTAATGCATTAGGCTAAGGTCTTTCATTTCAAATTCTACAACAAGTCTCTGTTTACATTCAGCGATGAGATTTTCTTCTCTAGTTAAGAATAAGTCATCCTCATATAGTAATAGTAATTCTGGTTCATTATCCATGATCTTTAAGTAGAGATTTGAATCTGCTTTACTCTTGGTAAAGCCCAAGCTCGTCAAGAAATTGTCTATACGACCATACCAAGCTCCGGGAGCTTGCTTTAATTCGTATAAGGCTTTCTTCAATCGACATACATGAGACTTCCTATCTTCAACCTCAAATCCTTGGGGTTGCTCTATATACACTTCCTCTTCAATGACACCGTTCAGAAAATATGTCCTCACATCCATCTGGTGCAGCTTCCATTTCATCTTGGCAACAAGAGCTATAATGGTTCTGATCGAAGTGTATCTGGCCATAGGAGTGAATGTCTCTTCATAGTCGATTCCTTCCTTCTGGGAAAATCCATGAGTGACAAATCTTGCTTTATATTTCTCAATACTTCCATCAGTAGCATGTTTTATCTTGAAGAGCCATTTTGATGATACCGCATCCTTACTTTTTGGTCTGGGAACTATTTCCCATACATCATTCTTTATTATGGATTGGTATTTCTCTGTCATGGCCATCCTTATTTTGGATGGCCTCTTCAAAGCATGTAGGTTCTTCATCAAGTAGATTGCACATCAAAGCTGTGTAACTGGAGAATGGCTTTGGTCTTTTCACTTGTCTCGTGGTTCCTTATGGAACACCATACTTCTCTCCATCTTGAATAAACTCTCTTTCCCAAGCAGGCTTTCTTTTATGGGAGAAGTTCATTTGAGGAGGTTCTTGAACTTCTGTTATATCATGATCTTCAGGATTCTCCTCATCTGAGGAAGTTACGACTTCCCTTACAAGTTCTGCAACTCTAGGAACTTCCCTCATGGATTTTGTAGTCCTGGGATTTACAGGTTCCTCTTCATATACCTCTTCAAGCTGGCATCTTCTTGATTTCTTAAGTGCAGCTTCTTCATCAAAGGTCACATCCCTACTGATCTCAATATGGCGGTGACCAGGTATGTAGATTCTGAAGGCTTTGGATACCTCACAGTATCCCACAAATATTCCCTTCTTTCTAGAGGGTCCCATCTTGTTTCTTTTCTCTTTCGGTATATGGATAAACACTGGACAACCAAATATTTTGAGATGGCTTACCTCTGGCTTCTTTCCGGTGAACATTTCTTCTGGGGTCTTGAACCCAAGTGCACTATGGGATAGTCTGTTCTGCACATAAACAACTGCCATAGCTGCTTCTTCCCATAAGCACATAGGAAGATCTTGATCGTGAATCATGGTCTTCACAGCTTCCATAATCATTCTGTTCTTCCTTTCAGCTACAACGTTTTGTTGGGGATTATAGATAGTAGTTAGTTCCCTCTTGATCCTGAAATCTCTGCAGAAGCTTATGAACTCCTTCGAGGTATATTCTCCTCCATTATCTGACCTAAGTATCTTAATCTTTCTTTCAGAAAGATTCTCTATCAAGGCTTTGAATTCCTCGAATTTATTGAATACTTCATCTTTAGATCTTAAGAAATATATCTAGGTCTTATGAGAATAGTCATCAATAAATGATACATAATATACATACCCGCTAATGGAGGATGATGGCATTGGGCCACACACGTCTGAATGGATGAGTTCCAATGCTCCTTCTTCTTTGTTGTTCCTCTTTGGAAAGGGGTTCTTGATGTTCTTCCCTTGCGCACATCCATTGCATATGCCTTCTTGATCAACCTTGAGTTCTGGTAAATGTATGACAACTTTGCATATGTAAGGTAGCGCCTTGTAGTTGATGTGGGCCAATCTTCTATGCCAAAGTTCACATGAGTTTTCGATGGCATGGGTCATAACAGTTTTTGAGTGACCCTTCAGCTTATATAAACCATTTTCTTCACTTCCGATGGCAATTGATTCATTTAAGGTTTCTCCCTTAGCCCACATAATAACTTCTCCATCTATGAAGGCAACTCTATAGCCTTTCTTGTCTAAAGCTGATATGGAGAGTAAATTCTTCTTTAGGCCCAATACATAGAGTGCGTCCTTCATTGTTATTGAGTTTTCTAAATCTAGCTTGTAGTTTGATTCTCCTATTCCCTTGATGGGATATTGATAATCATCTCGAAGAGTTAATTTTTGAGAAAACTTCTTTTCTGAAATACAAGAGAGAGTATTTTTCTTACCCGTCATATGCTTTGATGCACCACTATCAATAAGCCATGTGTCCTCTCCAGGTGATATAGATCCTGAGAGATCTGAGATTAAGACATGGTCCTTAATCATCTTCATAGGTGGTTCTTCATCTTCGGCAATGTGAGCATGTTGCCTTTTTTGCTTCCTCTTTTACTCTTCTCTTCTGACTGGACAATTATTCACCTTGTGTCCCATCTTATCACAATGATAACATTGTATAGATGAGAGATCTCGTCTCTTGCGTTGTCCTTTCTTCTGAAAATTTCTTGAATGAGATTCTTGATTGTTGAACTTGTTTGATGGTTGTGGTTCTCTCTGAGATTCCCTTTTGAAATATGGTTTCTTCCTTCCTCCTTTTGTATGAGTAGCTAGGGCTTGATCATCGTCCCTTTCTAGTAGTGCTTCACGGTTGGCTACCCTTGTCTCTTCTTGGGTGCATTCTTCCCATAGTCTTTCAAACTGTAGTTTCTCCTTTCTACCACATACTGACTGGATGAAGGCATCCCAAGGTCTTGCAAGACCATTTAGGGCAGTTATTACAAATGCATCTTCGTCGATGGTGTCTCCAATCACTTTCAACTGTTCTTTTATTTCGGAGATTCGGGAGAAATATTCTTGAATCATTTCTCCTTTCTGCATCTTGGTAATCTTCAACTGAGTTATGAGATTCATCTTTCGATTGATGTTCTTTCCTTCATATAGTTTTCTTAGAGCATCAAACATCTCCTTCAGGGTTTTCTTTGACGATACATACAGGATCAGATGGTCTTTGATTGAATCTACAATGATTCTCTGAGCCCTGATTGAGACCTTCTGATGCTTCGCTTTCTCTACAGCATATTCAGGTTCCTCCACTTCTTCTTTGATAAATATTGATAGTTCATTCTCTGCAAGGATCAGACCAATCGTATACTTCCAGGCATGAAAGTTGTCTATGCCTTCTAGTTTCTCAACGAGATTTGTGCTTGTAGACATCTTGTACTTTCGACAACAAAAATAACCAAAAATTGAAAATGCTCGAAATCAAGTTTTGACCCTACCAGGAGGTGCACTTGGCTGAGGTGAGTATCCTGGTGTCCTCAGATCTGAGAAAATCCAAATTTTACCCCGTCAAATCTGATCTGCGGATTTCTGGACTGGTGCTTCCGATACTTCTGTTACTCTGGTACTTCTGGTACTTCTGGTACTTTTGTGAAACTATGGTTTCACTTTCCGAGAGATCCATCCACTGAAAAGGTGTGCTCTAGGTGCCAAATTGATCCTAGGGGGAGGGCGCAAATTTCTAGGAGGTTAGGGGGCTGAAAAGAGATACTTTTTCAAAACCCTAATTTGTAGGTGCTGCAACAGTGACATTTTTCCTCTTGCAAATAATGCTTTCTTCAGGTTGGCTCTGATACCATGTTAATGTTTATGCCATTATTATAGTTCTTTGCATTTCATTAGATAATAGCATAATAAGAACAAGATCACTGAGAAATACACATTCACAAGAGACATGACATTTATCCTGGGAAACCCTCTAGGGGAAGAAAACCCAGCAAAAACTTCCTTATCATAAATAGATTATACAATGTTCAAGAGATAACTCAAACCAATACAGAAAGTCCTCCCCAAGAGATGCACCACTCTTCTTCTCCTCTCTCTGGTAATTGCATCTTGCCTCATAAGAGAAATGAGCAAGTGAGTTATGTGTTTGAAGTGAGGCACTAGCCTCTTATTTATACAAGACTAGCACATGTGAAAGGTCACAACTAGCAGGGTCGACCTCTCACTCTGGGTGGGTAAACCCACTTTTAATTAATTCTGGGTCTTCCATAATAACTGCTGTGGACGACTTCTTATTCTGCACTTTGTAATTGTCTGATGACCAATCCGCAAAAGGGGATTTGGTCCTTATACAATTACCAACATGATTAATCCTCAATGGGGATTAATCCAATAACAATAATAATAATAATGACATGATTAATCCTCAATGGGGATTTAATCCAATAATAAAATAATAATAAGAATGCTCTTCGCAGTTACATTATTTCAACAAAGATTTTCAAAAATGACACACTTTATCCCATTCCAAAAGACAAACGATGCAACACACATTGCGAATTTGTTTTTTAAAGAAGTTTTTAGACTTCATGGACTTCCAAAGAGCATTGTATCAGACAGGGACACCAAGTTTGTTGGGAATTTTTTGAGAACACTGTGGAAGAAGTTGGGGACAAATTTGTCCTTTATCTCAACTTATCATCCTTAGACATATGGATAGACTGAGGTAGTGAATAGGAGCTTGGGGAATTTGATGAGAAGTCTAGTCACTGAACACCATACTCAGTGGGATCAGATTCTTCCACAACCAGAGTTTGCTTACAATGACTTGGCGAATAGAAGCACTGGAAGGAGCCCATTCCAAATTTTGTATGGAATGCAGCCAAGAGGAGTATCTGAGTTGAGAGACATAGAACAAAGTGAGTTCAGGAGTGCTGGAGCAGAGGATTTCCCTATAGAAATGCAAAAGCTCCATAGCCAAATCAGAGAAAAGTTGCAGAACTCTAACCAAGAGTAAAAGTGTAGAGTTGATCAACACATAAGAGATATTCAATTTGAAGTGGGAGATTTAGTTTTATCACATCTCAGAAAAGAGAGGTTCCCAAGCAGAAAATACAACAAATTGAAGATGAAAAAGATTGGGCCATGCAAAATCTTGAGAAAGTTTGAGGCAAATGCTTATGAATTAGAGTTGCTGGATGGTGTGGGCATATCACCCATATTCAACATAGTCTATCTATATCCTTGTAGGGAATATGAGGCAGGAGGACCCAAAGATCAACAAGAGATTCGGTGGGAAAAACATATGCCTATAGAAGAAAAGCCACAAATGGAGAAGATTATTGATTAAAGGGCTAGTAAGAAGACTAGAAGAAAGACCTACTATGAGTATCTAGTCAAATGGAAAGGACACCCCATGGAGGATGTCAGTTGGATTAGTGAAGCAGATATCTAAAAACATGTAAGGACAATGCAAGAGCTCATGGACAAGAGTCCATGAATTTATGTCCAGAGGAGTATGATGCAGGAACATCCATACCAAAGGTGCTTGAGGAGGAAAAATCAACGGCCAACGCAAATTTTGAAGAAATCAAAAGCGTGAAGGACATGGAAAATTTAAAATTTTTGATGTGAATGTAATTAAAGTATCATTGAAAGAACAAGAAGACGAACCCACGATGCAAGAACGATAAGGATTATAATTATGCCAATGTATATATGGACAGTACAGATCTGTAGCCTTTTTCTCTTATCTGTCTATGCCTATAATTTATTATATGAGGCTTTAGTAGTTAATAGTCTTAATTTGATAAGATAGCACTTAGATGGTTAGAGGGAAAAATATCGATGAGATCCTCTTTGTAAAGGATATGTAAACTATATGTCCAATTATTATTGGGAGAAGAGAATGATAGATGTGTTGTAGAGAGTATTGGAGAAGTTTGTTGAAACTTCTATGTACAGAGCACTCAATTTAATATAACAAAGAGGGCTTTGATCCAAATTCATGGTGTGTTATGTTCACTATGTTCATTTTATGAATGGTATGTTCTCTATTTTCTTTAAGTCTCTGTTATTTGTTTGTTTTATGCTTGCGAATGTTGAGTGAATGACTTTGTGAGGAAACAATAAGTTTCAATTGTTTCTCTTCCTGAGAAAATATGCAAGGAGTGCAGTGTTAGTCCATAAGGAGTGCGTTGACAGGTTTCTGAGTTAATCTCAGAAAAGATCAGGAGGGATATTGAGGTTTTACTATCAGTAAGGGTGCAATGCGTGCACATAAACTACGCAGGAGGTGCGTAGGTCGAGTTATTTGTTGGACTTGTTCATCTAAGGAGATATTGGAAAATTAATTGTTGCAAAGAGTGCACATAAGTGGATAGATTTATCTGAGAGAGAAAAGACGTGTGGAGAAAGTTCAAGAAAAGTGTGTGAGGAACGGGACCCATAGAAATTATGAGTTTGCAGTGAAGATAAGCTCAGGAAGGATAGAGGTTTCACAATTGTTCAGAGGGGAACTCAAGAGTTTGAGTCATCCTCGGGTTTCATAAAGCTCAGGAGGGAGAGCGATCTTTTAGACTGGTGGTTGAAAACCACTTAGGAAAGTTCCTAAGGGTTGAACCTTCGAAGGACTCAAAGGTGGGGTGTGTTAGTGCTAGAAGTTACCCCTAGACTGCTATAGGGTCAAGCCTAGCACATCTTCAGTTATTGCTATGATTTTATAAATAAGGATGTGTTTAGGTTTTGAAAGAAGGTGGATCAGGTAAAGTGAAAGAGAAAGAATAAAGGAATAAGCTAAAATACAGACCAGTGAATCACCATTGGGCATGGAGTCAAGTAAACACCTATGTAAATAAGATGTTTATATGTAAATGGTAGAAGAATAGGGAATAAGTGAAAAGTATAACACCTCATCAAACCAAGATTCTCTTTGTCAAACAGATGCAACGGTACTTGAAACAAAACATATGGATAATAGGCAGTCACTGCAAAATCTTTACCGCTCGAGAATCTATCATCCATGAACAACCATTGATTCTCAATGTCTGCACTTCTTTCAAGTAAGACGAAAAATAGAATGTAAAACAAGGAATATGGAAAAAAAATGTTTAAACGAGAGAAATCATGATCTGATAAAAACAAATGTCATAGATCTCCAATGTCAGAAGCGATCATAGAAATGCAATGCCCTCAAGCTTACAATAACTCAGACTAGATGTTATTTCATCAATATCTTCTCAGGCCTTACCCTCTCGGGATCCTCCCCCCCCCCCCTTATTCTATTACTTAATGATCGTTTATATAATAAAAACCATCCTCTAAATATTCTAAAGAAATAAAAATAAATTGAAAATAAAATTAATGTATTGATCTTCGAATTACTAGAAAGTTGTTAGAATTTGGCTGAAAGAAATTCTGGGAATTTTCTTTGAATCTGGTAATGATATTCCTCTGTTGACTAAATTCCACATGTTCTTGACTGCCTACTTTCTTGCCATCTTCCAAATGTGCCCCAAGGATGAACCTCTATCTAAATATTTATGTAACGAGAAATCTTGAAGAAAATCTTTAGAGCACCTATTCCTCAACTGTTGCCTCAAATCCTGGAAAACAGATCCTATTCATAAAAGAAAAATGAAAAAAGTTGCAATAGGTTTCTCTGATGCTGGATGCTGCTAAAGTCAAAACTGTTGAAATTATAATCAAATCTCCTTCATTGCTTCCTTAAAATATGGATCTGATTCATTTTGTTGATACTATGCCTAACATATGAGATGCTCTGCCTTTAATCAAAATACTTTATCTTGCTTGAATGTTTATTTCCACTACCTTTATAATCATAATTTTGAGAGATGCCATGATAGCTATAGCTATCATCCTCGGTGCTTTCCTGGGCATTCTTTTCTTTGACTTATTCCTCCTTACAGATAGACCATTTTAATTGACTTCTTCTTCACAACAAGGTCTTTCCCCTCATCAAATCCAACTTTGATCTGGGCCAACAACTGGTCATAAGTAGGCAGCTTGAGATCATCCTTGGTTTGTCTAGATTCAGTTAGCACTCTAACAAAACCATCCTCGGAAATATCAATTAGCTAATAATCAGTACGAGTAACATGAGGGACATCACAGTTGTGTGAACGACCTCATTTGTTGTGTACTAGATGAGGAGGATCTCGATCATTCCCTTGTATCTTTACTTCAACTGCTTGCGGTGTCATGGTATTTGCAGGGTTTCCTGGCGTTTCTTCCATGATGGACAACTTTGACATCCTTGCCCTTGGGTAAGAGAACCTAAGGCTTTTTTCCTTTTCTAATTGCAAACACATTACCCTGTCAGGTCACAAACTCCTAACCAACAACATATTGCACATGAATAATCTTAGAGCTACCCTTATGCTTTTCTCTGTTCTTAATGATTCAAACATGACCTCTGTTGCGACCTTCAGTAACCTATTTGATCCGTAAGACCTCAACTTAAGTGCTTTTAAAGTTTGAAAAAAATGCTCTTATTTGAATTTCATTACCACATGAAAAAGAATTTGAATAGCATGAATAAAAGCTTATAATCCGAAATGGAAATAGCTGGAACAGAAATGGAAAAATAGAAAATGAAAACACAGCAAAAGAGAGTCTCAAAACACTTAAATTATTAACGGAGTTCACCCCTTCTGTGGGCTACGTCTCTGGGTCCCTCTCCAATGGCTACTGATCCAATATTAGCTTCAAAATGGTACATAAATGGTTGGAATCAACTTCAGCAACTATGAACATAAAGCCATGCAAAGCCTTCAAGACTATGTTTCTGGAAATTACAAAATGGTCTTCACAATACAAACAACCACTTAATGACAGAGTAATCGACTTGGAAAAACAACAACATCTGGATTTCACAGCTAGAAAAAGCCCCCTCTACGTACTGGCTGAAAAATGGCTATATAGCTTACAGAACTCCATACCAGACATGATACTTAGAGTTATTTCCATAACAGAAACAATGATTCTGTTCTTTCCCCGCCAAGTTTCCATAACAGAAATGATGCTCTGTGTTTTCTAAACAAAGGCGAGCCTCCAGGATATGCAGCTAGAAGCATGCAAATGAAGCATTCAGTGGGAGGTTAGTTTATGTGTTAGACTCACCTGTTTATCCATTTAAACAAATGCAACATCCCACTAAATGTTACTTGTTTTAACACTCAGCAAGACGTTACAATTGAGTCGAATCCTGCTAAATGAGGCAACGGATCAACTGTTGCATTCCCCCCAGACTAACCGTCTACTATTAATAGAACAAATGTTATCCATACTCTGAACGTTACCACTAAACTCCACATATATCGTATCATCTAACTGTTCCATAAGAGCTCCACTAAATTACTGTTCCATAAGAGTTCTGCTTATATGTGAAACCTTTGCTAAAAGTCTGCCAAATGTGATGGAACTCTGCCAAATATGATGGAACTCTACTATATGTCCTACCAAATGAGACTGTGCACCCTCATGCGAAACATTTCATGTTAGCGTTTGACGGTGCACAAACTGCCAAATGCCAAGTTGTAACCGCGCGACCATGTGACGAAACATTTTATGTTACCCTCGTCAGTGCACAAACCATGTTAAAAAGCCTAGTCTTTGGTACATGTGGTGAGGTATGGAACATTTGTAGAAGCTAGTTGAACCATAGCATAGTAGATGTTTTCCATATGGTTTTTAATCATATAATAATAACCATTGTACCATTGGATCAGTGTATATTTTTGAAGATGAATAACCCTTCGGATCATTCCTCCCCATTGGAGAGATTTTGGACCACCAAAAGCCTGAATTATTCAACAAGTAAGTGAGGGTACAACTCCCTCACTTTTCCAATCTCCATCCATCTTGCTTTGCTAGGATGCATGCCTTTAAGCCCCACTCAAAGGTACTCAACATTCCCTCTTCGTGAAGTCCTTATGTTTCTGTCAAGAATAACATCATCCTGCAACTCTTTCATGTATTCAGGTGCCATATCATCAACTGAAGGAATCTGTATGTTAGTTTCCTCATCCATGATCATAGGAGGCTCATACAGTTTAAGATTCTCAACATTGACAACTGAATAAATTTGCATGTATGGAGGTAAATTCAAGTGAAAAGCATTAGTACCAATCTTTTCCAGAATCTCAAAAGGACCATACCTGATAGGCTTCATCTTTTTACCTTCACCTTTCAATCTTTCTTTGGTAATATGTAACCAAACTCGGTCTCCAACCTGAAATTTATGATCAACTCGATGCTTATCATGCCTGGCTTTATACTTTGCCTGGCTCTTCTCCAACTGTTCCTAAACTGCCTGCTGCACTGCTTGGATTCTCTGAATTAATCTGAGAGATTTATCTGCATCATGATGTCCATCCACTTCATCTTTGCCAAAAGATAAGTCCATCGGTGTTTTAGGTAGATAACCAAAACAAGTTTCAAACGAAGATTTATTCGTGGAAGAATGAATTGCATGATTGTAAGCATGCTGTATATATGACAAGTGCTCATCCCAGAGTTTAGGATGTTTACTACAATAGTCTCTGAGTAGCTGAACCACTGTTCTATTCACTACCTCGGTCTGCCCATCCGTATGTGGATGAAATGTTGTACTTTTCTTCAGTTTAGTATCCATTAGCTCCCATAATGTTGACCAAAATTCCCCCAAGAAGCGAGAATCCCGATCAGATACAATAGACATAGGTAACCTGAAATGTACCCAAACATTTTGAAAGAAAAGATGAGTTGTTTGTTCAGTAGTGATTTGCTTATTACATGGCATCAAGATACACATTTTGCTGAATCTGTCCACAACAACATATAGGTAATCATGCCCTTTTTTGGACATAGGTAGTCCTCCGACAAAGACCATAGAAATGCTTTCCCAGGGACAAGAAGAAACTGGAAGAGGTGTGTACATACCCAATTTCCGATTGCTGGGCTTGCTTGTGGCACACATAACACATCCTCGTATGTACTTAGCTACAGTTTCTTGCATCTGAGACCAATAACAGTGATTCTGTAACACAGACAATGTTTTACTTACTCCAAAATGTCTTGCAATCAACGAACTGTTGGCAAATGTTTAATAGATAGCATATGCTTGTCATTGATGGCAAGTACAATAGTGAAGATGGCAGGATCAGAATGTGCATCGATGGACAAACAGGAACAATGTAGGCTCAGGAGGAATTAGTGCAGAGTCGAAATTCTTCCAAGTAAGAAGGATGTGTAAACTTGGAGGAGAAGCGTCGCTGATCGTTGGATCCCATCCAAAATTCCCGACAACATGAGGGCCGTCAGATCTGAATAAAAACAAGAAGAGCACGCGCTGAAGAGAAGGATAGATATTAGGCGTTAGATTTGAGCGAACTCAGAAGCTCGTGAGTGGAAGAGCCGAGGATTTGGTGTTAAAGGTCGCGAGGCGCGAGGTTGCGAAGCAGCGAAGTGGAAAGAAGATCAGGACCGTCCATCTGGGAAGGACGTGTGGTAGAGATCGGAGAAATCTCGCGAACTTGGGGGTTCGCAGGATAAAGGCCCAAGTATTGGGTGTTCAAAGTCGCGAGGCACGAGGACGTGAGGCGGCGAAGTGGCGAGAGATTTATAGCCATCCATCTGGGGGGACAGGTGGCGAGAAATCGAGAGATCTCGCAAACTCAGGAGTTCGCAGGTTGAGAGTCCAAACATTGGGTGCTCCAAGTCGCGAGGTCGTGAGGTAGCGAGAGAAGGGCAGCCGTAGGATCCGGATCACAAGAGGACTGTTCGATCTGCGCGGGGGATCACACGTGGCGAGAGATCGTCATCTCGCTGACTGGAAAGTCAAAGGAACAGTGAGATGCGAGATCACGATTTAATCAAGGACCATTGGATCAAGAGGACGCGTGGCGAAAGATCCGAGCACCATAAAGCTCCATCTCGGAGTTTCGCCTATCGCGACTTGGAGTGACGAAAATATCCATCTTAGGATCAGCGAGATGCGAGATCACGAAATGATCCTGACCGTCAATACATCAAAAGATGTGGACCATTGATCTGAGCTCCATCTCTGAGTCTCGCCTATCGCGACTTGGAGTGACGAGAAACTCCAGCGAAGAAACAGTGAGATGTGAGATCACGATAAGATCCTGACCGTCAATACACCAAAAGATGTGGACCGTTGATCTGAGCTCCATCTTGGAGTCTCGCCTATCGCGACTTGGAGTAACAAAAATCTCCAACGAAGGAATAGAAAGATGCGAGATCACGATGAGATCAGGATCGTTGATTCACCAAGATCATGAACCGTTGATCAGGGTTGATGAAGATCAAGAGTTTGACTGTCTCAGAGAAAACGAAGAGTCTTAGACTGTCAGAGAGACTGAGGAATCTCAGTATAACATACAGTGATGCTGGACATGCGGGGCGAACCACCAGAGAAGCTGAAGAGTCACGATGATGATCAGACAGAGCACTCGAGAGGTGGAGGATAATGACACAAAGTCTTCATGTAGAGGCATGGCGAACATTGCATGCACAAGGTGCACAGAAGCTATAAATACATGGTACAAAGAAGAGATAGAGTTTTTGTTGCTGTTAGAGTTTGTTGTGGTTGTTGTCGTTGAAGGTGATTCTTGTATGAAGAAGGAGGAGAGTGCAGCAGCTGAATTGCACAGAAGAGGATCTGTGCAGTGAATGGACATGGAGCACAGAGCATAAAAAGAAGAAGAACAGATAGCGCAAGTCATGTGTGCAGGAAGGCAATGAGGCAAACAGAGCAACGAGATGCAACAAAACAGTGATAAGTCGGGTAAGCCATTGTTGAACATTATATCACTGTAATAAGTTTCAGAAGCAAAGATTTATATTTCAGGGTGGTTGGGAGGTGCTCGGGAGGACTGTTGTCCTCAGAGGTTCAAGTGGGTGCTTGAACACAGGGAGTTGTAGCTTCCATCTGGTTGCAGCCAGAGAAACCAGGGTGGTTGGGTGGAGCTAGGGAGGACTTGTGTCCTCAAAGGTTCAAGTGGGTGCTTGAACACAGGGAGTTGGTGCTTCCTTCTAGTTGGTGCTAGAGAAACCAAGGAGTTGGTGCTTCCTTCTAGTTGGTGCTAGAGAAAACAGAGAGTTGGTTCTCTCAGCAAGTTGCAGCTTGCAAAACAGAGGTTGTAGCCTCATTATGAGTTGGTGCTCATATGTATGATAATGTAAAGAATGTAACTATTACTTATCATATAAAGAAAAAGAGGTTTTTAACCTGTATGGGTTTCCTTGGGAAATATTTATCTTTGTGTTTCTCATATATGTGACTGATGTTGAATGTGCCATTGTTTATTTCCTTGCATTATTGTGATCACCATCCAGTGTTGCTGCAAAGAGTTTAAAAGAAGCATAATTGTTTAAGCACGGTAACAACTGATTCACCCCCCCCTCTTATTTGTCCAACAATTGGTATCAGAGCCGACCCCTTTTATCTAAGGGTAGATCCTAGAGCTTAAACATGTCAAGCCATGAAGGAAATTCAACCAATAAGGCCCCTCTGTTCAATGGAACAAACTT
>ML787810.1:132185-179276 GCA_009831015.1 Picea engelmannii | reverse complement strand
TAAGAATGTTTCTTGCCTATGCTTGTCATAAAAGGTTTAAAGTCTACCAAATGGATGTCAAGTCAGCCTTTCTCAATGGATATTTAAGTGAAGAAGTCTATATGGAACAACCACAGGGTTTCAAATTGTCTGATAACCTTGACTTAGTGTGCAAGTTGAAGAAATATTTATGTGGTTTAAAACAAGCCCCTCGAACCTGGTATCACAGACTGGATACGTATCTCAAAGACAAAGGGTTCAAGAGAGGAACAACTGACAACAATCTGTATATTAAGACAGAGGATAATGAGTTTCTCATCGTACTGGTCTATGTAGATGACATCATCTTTGGATGTAATAAGGACTCACTGGTATAATGGTTTGCTTCTGCCATGGAGTCTGAATTTGAAATGTCTATGATAGGAGAACTGTCATTTTTCCTTGGTCTGCAAATTACTCAGAGGTCTGATGGGATCTTCATTTCTCAAGGAAAATATTTAAGAGAAATGCTAAAAAGGTTTCAAATGGAAGACTCTAAGCATATGGGTACACCTATGGTAACTGGTTGTAAATTAAGCAAGGATAATGATTCACCTGATGTTGATCAAAGCTCATATCGATCAATGATAGGAAGCCTGTTGTACATCACAGCATCTCACCCAGACATAATGCATGATGTAGGCATGGTAGGAAGATATCAGGCTGCTCCCAAACAGAGTCATTTGCAAGCTGTCAAAAGGATATTCAGGTACTTAAAAGAAACAATGACTTATGGTCTGTGGTATCCCAGAAATCAAAGTCTTCAGTTGACTGCTTATTCAGATGCAGATTGGGAAAATTGTGTTGATGAGAGAAAAAGAACCAGTGGAGGAGCATTCTTCTTGGGTAACTCCTTAGTAGCCTGGCTTAGTAAAAAGCAAGGTTCCATCTCTCTATCAACCACAGAGGTAGAGTACATTGCTACTGCTACCTGTTGCGCACAGGTATCATGGATGATTCAGACACTTGCAGACTTAGAGGTAACATATACTGCATCGATCCCAATTCATTGCGATAACAAAAGTGCCATTAGTGTGTCTAAAAATCCTATCCTCCACTCCAAGACAAAACATATTCCCATAAAATATCATTTTCTGAGAGAGCAGGTCACCAATCAGATTGTTCAGGTCCATTACATTCCCACTATAGAACAAATTGCAGACATCTTTACTAATCCCCTCGCCAAGACACCGTTTAAATATCTCAGACATAAGCTGGGTGTCATTTCGTTTCATACCTAAAAGAGTCCATCTTGTTAGGGGGAGATTTGTATTGTTTGATTATCTAATGCCTCCTAAATTTTCTGCAATAGCTCAGGGGGAGCATGTCTCTTCTTTGACATTGATGTCAAAGGGAGAGAAAAGAATTCGGGTGCCTTAGTTGCCATCAATGCCAAAGGGGGAGATTGTTGGCAAATGTTTAACAGATAGCGTATGCTTGTCGTTGATGGCAAGTACAACAGTGAAGATGGCAAGATCAGAATGTGCATCGATGGACAAACAGGAACAATGTAGGTTCAGGAGGAATTAGTGCAGAGTCGAAATTCTTCCAAGTAAGAAGGATGTGTAAACTTGGAGGAGAAGCGTCGCTGATCATTGGATCCCATCCAAAATTCCCGACAACATGAGGGCCATCAGATCTGAATAAAAACAAGAAGAGCGTGCGCTGAAGAGAAGGATAGATACCAGGCGTTAGATCTGAGCGAACTCAGAAGATTGTGAGTGGAAGAGCCGAGGATTTGGTGTTAAAGGTCGCGAGGAGCGAGGTTGCGAAGCAGCGAAGTGGCGAGAAGATCAGGACCCTCCATCTGGGAAGGACGCGTGGTAGAGATCGGAGATATCTCGCGAACTCGGGGGTTGTCAGGACAAAGGCCCATGTATTGGGTGTTCAAAGTCACGAGGCGCGAGGACGCGAGGTGGCGAAGTGGCGAGAGATTTATAGCCGTCCATCTGGGGGGACAGGTGGCGAGAGATCAAGATATCTCACAAACTCGAGAGTTCGCAGGTTGAGAGTCCAAACATTGGGTGCTCCAAGTCGCGAGGTCGCGAGGTAGCGAGAGAAGGGCAGCCATCGGATCCGGATCATAGGAGGACCATTGGATCTGCGCAGGGGATCACACGTGGCGAGAGATCGTCATCTCGCTGACTGGAAAGTCAAAGGAACAACGAGATGCGAGATCACGATTTAATCAAGGACCGTTGGAACAAGAGGACGCGTGGAAAAAGATCAGAGCACCATAAAGCTCCATCTCGGAGTTTCGCCTATCGCGACTTGGAGTGACGAAAATATCCATCTTAGGATCAGCGAGATGCGAGATCACGAAATGATTCTGACCGTCAATACATCAAAATATGTGGACCGTTGATCTGAGCTCCATCTCCGAGTCTCGCCTATCGCGACTTGGAGTGATGAGAAACTCCAGCGAAGAAACAATGAGATGCGAGATCACGATAAGATACTGACCGTCAATACACCAAAAGATGTGGACCGTTGATCTGAGCTCCATCTCGGAGTCTCACCTATCGCGACTTGGAGTAACGAAAATCTCCAACAAAGGAACAGCGAGATGCGAGATCACGATGAGATCAGGACCGTTGATTCACCAAGATCATGAACCGTTGATCAGGGTCGATGAAGATCAAGAGTTCGACTGTCTCAGAGAAGACGAAGAGTCTTAGATTGCCAGAGAGACTGAGGAATATTAGTATAACATACACTGATGCTAGACACGCGGGGAGAACCACCAGAGAAGATGAAGAGTCATGATGATGATCAGATAGAGCACTCGAGAGGTGGAGGATAATGATGCAGAGTCTGCATGCAAAGGCATGGCGAACATTGCATGCACAAGGTGCACAGAAGCTATAAATGCATGGTACAAAGAAGAGATAGATTTCTTGTTGTTGTTAGAGTTTGCTGTGGTTGTTTTCGTTGAAGGTGATTCTTGTATGAAGAATGAGGAGAGTGCAGCAGCTGAATTGCATAGAAGAGGATCTGTGCAGTGAATGGACATGGAGCACAGAGCATAAAAATCAGAAGAACAGATAGCGCAAGTCATGTGTGCAGGAAGGCAATGAGGCAGACAGAGCAACGAGATGCAGCAAAACAGTGATAAGTCGGGTAAGCCATTTTTGAACATTATATCACTGTAATAAGTTTCAGAAGCAAAGATTTATATTTCAGGGTGCTCGGGAGGTGCTCGGGAGGACTGTTGTCCTCAGAGGTTCAAGTGGGTGCTTGAACATAGGGAGTTGTAGCTTCCATCTGGTTGCAGCCAGAGAAACCAGGGTGGTTGGGTGGAGCTAGGGAGGACTTGTGTCCTCAAAGGTTCAAGTGGGTGCTTGAAAACAGGGAGTTGGTGCTTCCTTCTAGTTGGTGCTAGAGAATCCAGGGAGTTGGTGCTTCCTTCTAGTTGGTGCTAGAGAAAATAGAGAGTTGGTGCTCTCAGCAAGTTGCAGCTTGCAAAACAGAGGTTGTAGCCTCATTATGAGTTGGTTCTCATATGTATGATAATGTAAAGAATGTAACTATTACTTATCATATAAAGAAAAAGAGGTTTTTATTCTATATTGGTTGCCTCGGGAAATATCTGTCTTTGTGTTTCTCATATATGTGATTGATGCTGAATGTGCCATTGTTTATTTCCCTGCATTATTGTGATCACCATTCAGTGTTTCTGCAAAGAGTTTAAAAGAAGCATAATTGTTTAAGCACGGTAACAACTGATTCACCCCCCCCTCTCAGTTGTCCAACACGAACTATGTGCTTCTCGAATCACATGCGCTCTCTCTTTTTCTAGAATACACAATTTACCGAGATGATACAGGAGCTGATCATGCACATAATAGTTCTCTTCCTGTTTACCATGTTTCAGTGATGCATATACTTTCTGAAAATCTTTATCTTCAACATACTGTTCGATATAACTTTCATGTGTTAATGAGCTGTTTTGAAGAATGATTGAAGCATTTGTAGGCGGCCTCGATAACATGTCTGCTACTTTATTGTGAATCCCCTTGTTATATTTAATTACAAGATGAAACTGCTGTAAAAATCCCATCCAACGTAAATGGCGACTTTGTTGTACCTTAGTTTGAGATTGTAAGTATTGAAGTGGCTGATGATCAATATGTATAATCGTTTCTTTACCCATTAAGTAATGTTTCCACTTCTTCACACTCCGTACTAAAGCATACAATTCTTTATCATAAGTCGGACAGTTACTTACCGCAATAGAGAACGTTTTTGAATGGTAATAGACTGGCTTCCTCCCTTGCATCAAAATGGCTCCCATGGAAAAACCGCTTGCATCTGTTTCGATTTCAAAAGGCTGCTATAAATCTGGCAACGACAGAACTGGGGATGTGCTAATATTTTCCTTCAAAGTGTTGAAGGCTCTCTGATGCTTGCCTCCCCACTGGAAAATTGCTTTAACGCTTGTCAACGCATGTAACGGTGCAACTATAGACGAAAACCCATAAATGAATTTTCTCCAATACTGGACCGCGCCCAGGAAACTTCTGATTTCTGTAACAGTGTTAGGCTGTGGCCAGTTTACAATGACAACTACTTTGGCTGGGTCCATGCACAGGTGGCCTCCACCAATTATATGGCCTAGATATACTAAAGAGGTCTTAGAAAACTTGCATTTAGACATCTTAACATAAAGCTTTTCTTTCCTTAGTACATCTAGAACTTTCTTTACATGTAAAATGTGCTCCACCCAGGTTTTGCTAAACACAAGAATATCATCCAAGTATACGATTACAAAATCATCAATAAAGGGGTGAAAAACATCATTCATGACCCGCATAAAAGTAGTAGGTGCGTTGCATAGCCCGAAAGGCATTACAAGCCATTCATACAAACCTTGTTTCGTTTTAAAAGCTATTTTCCAAGCATCATTCTTAGCTACACAGATTTGATGATACCCACTACACAGATCCAATTTAGTAAAGTAAATTGCATGTTTTAATTGATCCAACAAATCATCAATATGAGGAAGAGGATACCTGTTCTTAATGGTGATTTTGTTAAGGGCCCTTTAGTCAATGCACATTCACCAAGACCCGTCCTTCTTTGGAACCAAGACTATAGGAGAGCCACAGGGAGAAGTGTTGGGCCGAATGACCCCCTTCTCAATCAACTCCTGAATTTGCTTCTTGATTTCCTCATTTTGCATGACATACATCTGGTACATGGCTATGTTCGGAAGTGGCACATCCTACTACAACTGTATCTCATGCTGAATCTCTCTCTTTGGTGGTAACCCCTTTGGATCATGAAACAAATCATTATACTCAGAAATGATTTCGATCAGTTCAGATTTATGTTTAGGATCACAACCTTCAAAAGATTTAGAGATCTCATCATTCTTTACCTTAACCATCATTAACACAAAATTCTTACTAGCATTTACCAGCCTCTTCATTTTCCCTGCAGAAACTATTGCTAGATTCGTTCTTGTCTTATGTGCTCGTATAATATATTCCATACCATATTTAAAACGATGATACTTATTCTTCTCTCTATAAACGACTGCTTTACAATCATACAAATATGGGCTCCCAAGTACAATCCCACAAATGTTAAGTGGTACTACATCTAGTTCTACCTCATCCATGAACTTTCCAGTAATTGCAAACTTCAATACACATTTCTTTGTGACTTGCAATTGTGTATCATTAGTAAACCAACCAAGAGGGTAGGTTTTTTCATGAGGCATAGTGACTAAATGTGATTTCTTAACCACTTCTTCTGATATCAGATTTACTTGTGATCCACTATCAAACAATGTATCAATCTTTGTGTGATTTGCTATGACTCGAACATGAAACAACGCACTTCTAGCTTTATCATTATTCTTAGAAGTAGATGGCAGATTTGTGCTTGCACAAGAGCTTGCTTTTGCATCAATGGGAAGTGAGATACATTTATTCTTACCCTGAATTCCGACAGCTGTAACCTTCATTTCATCACCCGAGTCGGATCCCAAGTCTTGAATAACTGATGCAGTATCTTTGGCTTTTCCTTTATCTTTTTTTCCTCCGTACCTCTTTGGCCTTAACTCCAGATGAAGTTTCCAGCACTTAGAGACATCATGTCCCTTCTGACAATGTGAACATGTAGGCTTTTCACCCTCTTTCTTAACAGTAGCCATCTTCTTTTTCCCCTTATCTTTACCTTTCGATTTGTTGTCAAAATTAGCTGATTTCTTCAAAAAAGTATCATTAGCATGCTTTCCCCTAGCTTCTAAATGTGTGGATTGAACACATACATCATCTAAGTTGTTGGGGTTAAACATCAATAAAGTATGTCTCAAATAAGAATGCATGCCACCAATGTACTTAAGAAGAGTCTCATGCGTATCTAATGAAACATTCAATGCAATAGCCCTTTTTCTGAATTTATGAGTATAATCTTGAATATTTTGTCCTTTAGCTTGTCTAAACGTTTTCCAATTCATAGTTAATTGCTGCGTATGGCCTAAAGGATAAAATTGCTTTCTCAATACCTCAATGAAATCATTCCAAACTGAAATAGTTTTACCATTTTTGCGAAGATCTTGCTGAATCTTGCTCTCCCACCAAGTAAGAGCCATCCCACTCATTCTCAAAGTGGCCAATGGAATCTTGGAAGGGTCATCATTAATGCCCTTCACCCTGCAATAGACTTCAAGCTGCTTGATCAAATTGTCTAACTTTTCAGCATCTAAATCTCCATTATAAATTGGTAATTCAAATTTCACATCCAATTTGAAATATGGCATATTAGCATTTGCATTATTTGAATGAGAAGTATGAGAAGAAGAGAAAGTCTGATTGATTTCAGGAGGATCACCATCACCTACTACTCCTTTTCCCTTTTCTTCCTTCTTCACTTCTGCATCTTTGAATGAAGATTCTTCTTCTTTCTTCTTCCTTTCTGCTTGCTCATCGAGTAGAATTTCCATCATGGCTTTCCTGTTGATAAAAGCCTCCAAAAATTCAGTTTCAGAAACAACAAGATTTTCCCATTATGTATGTCCTTCTTCTTCCCCTCGTGGAGAAGACATGGTTGTTCTCGAAAATGTCCTCCTCGAGCCAATCTCAGGTTCACCTTCTACCAGTTCTCCTTCACCAAGCTTATATTTGGACCTGGTAAGCATTCACAAACTAGCACCAGCAGTTAACCTGCTCTGATACCATAATATGATTTGTAAGACCTCAACTTAAGTGCTTTTAAAGTTTGAAAAGAATGCTCTTATTTGAATTTCATTACCACAGGAAAAAGAACTTGAACAACATGAATAAAAGCTTATAATCTGAAATGGAAATAGCTGGAACAGAAATGGAAAAATAGAAAATGAAAACACAGCAAAAGAGAGTCTCAAAACAATGAAATTTTTAACGGAGTTCACCCCTTCTGCGGGTTACATCTCCGGGTCCCTCTCCAATGGGTATCGATCCAATATTAGCTTCAAAATGGTACATAAATGGTTGGAATCAACTTCAACAACTATGAACAGAAAGCTGTGTAAAGCCTTCAAGACTACGTTTCTGGAAATTACAAAATGGTCTTCACAATACAAACAACCACTTAATGACAGAGTAGTCAACTTGGAAAAACAACAACATATGGACTTCACAGCTAGAAAACCCCCCCTCTGCGTACTGGCTGAACAATGGCTATATAGCTTATAGAACTCCATACCAGAAATGATACTCAGAGTTATTTCCATAACAGAAACGATGCTTCTGTTCTTTCCCCACCAAGTTTCCATAACATAAACGATGCTCTGCATTTTCTAAACAAAGGCAAGCCTCCAGGATATGCAGCTAGAAGCATGCAAATGAAGCATTCAGTGGGAGGTTAGTTTATGGGTTAGACTCGCCTGTTTATCCATTTAAACAAATGCAACATCCCACTAAATGTTACTTGTTTTAACACTCAACAAGACGTTACAATTGAGTTGAATCCCGCTAAATGAGGCAACAGATCAACTATTACATTCCCCCCAGACTAACCATCTACTATTAATAGAACATATGTTATCCATACTCTGAACGTTACCACTAAACTCCGCATATATCGTATCATCTAACTATTCCATAAGAGCTCCGCTAAATTACTGTTCCATAAGAGTTCCGCTTATATGTGAAACCTTCGCTAAAAGTCAGCCAAATGTGATGGAACTCCGCCAAATATGATGGAAATCTGTTATATGTCCCGCCAAATGAGACCGTGTACCCTCATGTGAAACATTTCATGTTAGCATTTGATGGTGCACAAACCGCCAAATGAAAATTTGTAACCGCGCGACCATGTGACGAAACATTTTATGTTACCCTCGTCGGTGCACAAACCATGTTAAAAAGCCTAGTCTTTGGAACATGTGGTGAGGTATGGAACATTTGTAGAAGCTAGTTGAACCATAGCATAATAGATGTTTTCCATATGGTTTTTAATCATATAATAATAACCATTGTACCATTGGATCAATGTATATTTTTGAAGATGAATAACCCTTCGGATCACTATTCCAACATCAAACTTGATTGTGCGCCCATCATATGTGTTGAGGTAAGGGATACCCTTATCTCTAAATTGCACAAAACAAACCTTGAAAAGTTTATACTTTGCTTCTTCATCCTTGAATGAATGCAAAAAAAAGCGACCCTTTGCATCATAAAGAAGCCTAAAATTTTCATTTTGTTTCTGCAATAGACTGGACATCCATAAACCCTGCGGGGTAGCATTTTTATGTCCGCACTTTTCTATCAACATAAATAAGTCCTTGTGTTACAATGGCTATGACTTCACGGTATGTGAGAGCATATTTTAGCCTATTACGAGCTTAAATGATCCTGATGCTAGCTGTCTCGATGCCTGAGATTACCTGAAGGCTCCCTCCTCATGGCCTTATATGGGCATATGCGTTTAACGTTGGATTTCCCATGTGGTCTTGACTTGTGGCTTTGCATAACGACCTGATGCCTTTGACCTGCAAAACAAACCATAGACCAAACTATGTTGCACCTTTAGACAACTGTGCGTTATCTTCTACCTGCAAATCGGATCTTTGGCATCTGTAATTTCGGGCATGATTTACCTCAATCTATGAAACACTGGATAACCAAATCGACCTCTGCACAATGTTTTGACACTTGTCTCTTAGCTGGCGTTTGATGACTTATATGTTGCATGGAATATGGACTTGACTTGTCGACTTGGCATGTATACTTTGCATAGGCATTTAAATTGATTTGGTCAATGAACTTGATATATGGCTTGATTAATGACTTTGGCTTTCTTTTGTGTGTCGACACATAGCATGACTCATGGCTTCAAATTTAGTGTAGCTAGCATAAGAATGGCTTGTTTTTTTTTCATGGCTTGGCTTTGTTGTTTCAATACATGGAATGGTTATGACTACTGAAAGATCTGGGTGAGTCACAACCCAAAACCATGAGGGTACCCCTCTAATGTTGTGACTATTCTCCATTTGGAAATTAGTTTGATGCGTTGACTGTTACATATGACCAGAACATCTGTAGACTGCCTCGACTTCTATGTGTCTCAACGCTCTTGTAGACAAATCCTTGACATACCACATGCCTGGTGATGATATCCAAACTATGAACAACACTTAGCGTTCATGCTTCTCTTATACAAGCTTACTGGAATTTTCTTTTAATATAACAAACTATATTCCACACGAACCAGAAGAATATGTATGTCAATGGTTTTAACATATATCAATGTGTAGTGCACTAAGAGCACCCTCTCATATTGGCAGGTGTTGTTCAACCTCAATGCCCGATAGGTTTAATGGGAGATTGGCCAATATTTTTGCCAAACCTTTTGCCTAAATGAACATGGAGTCTGTAAAAACTTTGAAAGTAAAGCAACAAAATGACAGCTTAATCCACAATTTTACTCAAGTAACATAAGCAATCTAGATATTCCCCGTAGACGAACATGGCGAAGAATTCGAGGATTTTTTGGGAAGTGAGATGATGTTTTATGATGGTGCTACAAGAATGTCACTATTCCAGTACCGTGCCTGTCGTAACCAAAAGTAAAAAAAAAATAACACTGTAAACTGAGTACTAACACTGGCTCCTTCTGGGGATGATGTTCTCTCTATGGGACATCAAGAATAGGTATACCATTGTGCCTTTTCCTTTGTGCATCCGTGCAACGCAGCCTACAAACTTTTTCCTCGGCAAACATCCACATCTATGCTATGCCTAGTCCATTGTGTTGTGGAGTCCGTCAATATTGTTTTAATTCTGGCCCCAAACCTCTACAACTTATTCAAACTCTAACAAAATGTTGAAAACAAACTTGCTGCAAATTTGATTACACTAAGAAAACTACAAAAACAATGCGCAAGAAGAGAGCTTATTGCATGCCCTACTTCTAACCAATTATACTGTCACTTGATCAAGTGAAATCATGTTTCCAATGAAACCATGATAACATCCCCCTGACTATAAAAACTCCTTGCATGCATAATAAGATCAAAGAAAACTTCATTGTGTGTAACAAAATTTTAATTTGTAACACATACTTACAACCACCATCTTCTTTGATTCTGAAAATAGCAAGACTGAAATCTTCTGATAAATATGATTCCATATAAATGGGTACCGTATCATCGAAGAAAGAGATAGATGAACAACCAAACAGATTTACCTCTGCTTGCAGCTCAAACTTTGCTTCCCTTCTAGTAGATGGCTGCCATAAACTGGTTCTGACTGTACATGACAAATGGGTAGAATGTTGTCATAAACCTGTTGATCAAATCTAACACTGCCACATGCTGCCTCATATATCTGTTCTTGATGATAAGCCTCTTGATTTTCCTCCTTAATCACATGTAACAACATATCATAGGAATCCACTTGAAGGATTTGAGGAAAGACCTCTTCTTCAACTATTTTTTCATTCAGATCTATGACAACAGGTGCATCAGAAACAAAATCTAATGCATCCACAACTATGCAGTCATATTTCCTACTATCAATTAGATATGGAAAATCTTCCTCAACAACATGATTTTCATTCTTGCAATCAGAAGAAACATTTGCTTTCTGTTGAATATGCTTATCAAATTCAGCACAACAATTTTCAAAAAGGCTTTCAGCTGAAAAATTTTCTTTACAAAATATATTGAAAGCATTATGAAAACTTTCCAATGAGTTAATACTTGAAGCTGGAAGAGATTTGCACCAGTCAAGGGCTATTCCCTTCAATGAGTATATGAAAATCTTGATCTTGACATCCTCATGCACAATCTGACATTCATGAATAAACTCATGAAAATACAATAGATGCTCAGCCGGAACCTCCCAATCTCCGCTTTTAAATGTAGGAAGGGTACCTTCCCATTCAAATCTGCTAAGAATTGGGTTTGTAAAACCAATGATATCTGAAAAATCACAAAAAGAAAACCTTTGAGCCAAAATGGCTTCCATGCTTATATCCAGTGGAGTCACCTATTAATCTTTAGATAGTGGAGTTTCCATGGTGAAAGATCTACAGTCAAGCACATGTCCTCTTCTTGTTCACCATCAAGAAGTGGATCTGATTGTTGTTGTTCTCCCAGGGAAGATTTATTCGCTGCTTATTCCCCGACAACGACACCAAAAGATGTTAGTTCTAGAGATTACCCCTAGACTGCTATAGGGTCAAGCCTAGAACATCTTCAGTTATTGCTATGATTTTATAAATAAGGATTTGTTTGGGTTTTGAAATAAGGTGGATTAGGTAAAGTGAAAGAGAAAGAATAAAGGAATAAGCTAAAATGCAGACCAATGAATCACCATTGGGCATGGAGTCAAGTAAACACCTTGTTGATTGAAGGCAATCAAATTGTATATCAGATAATACATTTATATGTAAATGGTAGAAGAATAGGGAATAAACGAAAAGCAGAACACCTCATCAAACCAAGATTCTCTTTGTCAAACGGATGCAACAGTACTTGAAACAAAACACATGGATAATAGGTAGTCACGACAAAATCTTTATCGCTCGAGAATCTATCATCCATGAGCAACCATTGATTCTCAATGTCTACAATTCTTTCAAGTAAGATGAAAAACAAGGAAGATGGAAAAACAATGTTTAAACAAGAGGAATCACGATCTGATAAAACAAATGTCATAGATCTCCAATGTCAAAAGCGATCACAGAAATACATTTCCCTCAAGCATACAATAACTCAGACTGGATTCTATTTCATCGATATCTTCTCAGGCCTTACCCTCTCAGGCTCCTCCCCCCCCCCTTATTCTATTACTTAATGATCGTTTATATAATAAAAACCATCCTCTAAATATTCTAAACAAATAAAAATAAACTGAAAATAAAATTAATGCATTGATCTTTGAATTACTGGAAAGTTGTTAGAATTTGGCTGAAAGAAATTTTGGGAATTTTCTTTGAATCTGGTAATGATCTTCATCTATTGACTAAATTCCACATGTTCTTGATTGCCTGATTTCTTTCCATCTGCCAAATGCGCCCCAAGGATGAACCTTTATCTAAATATTTATGTAACAAGAAATCTCGAAGAAAATATTTAGAGCACCTATTCCTCAACTGTTGCCTCAAATCCTGGAAAACAGATCCTATTCATAAAAGAAAAATGAAAGAAGTTGCAATAGGTGTCTCTGATGTTGGATGCTGCTAAAGTCAAAATTGTTGAAATTAGAACCAAATCTCCTTAATTGCTGCCTTAAAATCTGGATCTGATTCCTTTTGTTGATACTATGCCTAACATATGAGATGCTCTACCTTTAATCAAAATACTTTATCTTGCTTGAATTTTTATTTCCACTACCTTTAGAATCATAATTTTGAGAGATGCCATGATAGCTATAGCTATCATCCCTGGTGCTTGGCTGGGCATTCTTTTTTTTGACTTATTCCTCCTTACAGATAGACCATTTTAATCGACTTCTTCTTCACAACAAGGTATTTCCCCTCATCAAATCCAACTTTGATCTGGTCCAACAACTGGTCATCAGTAGGTATATTGAGATCATCCTTGGTCTGTCTAGATTCAGTCAGTAGGCTAACAAAACCATCCTCGAAAATATCAATTAGCTAATAATCAGTACGAGTAACATGAGGGACATCACAGTTGTGTGAACAACCTCATTTGCTGTGTACTAGACGAGGAGGATCTCAATCATTTTCTTGTATCTTTGCTTCAACTGCTTGCGGCATCATGGTATTTGCAGGGTTTCCTGGTGTTTCTTCAACGATGGACAACTTTGGCATCCTTGCCCTTGGGTAAGGGAACCTAAGGCTTTGTGCCTTTTCTAATTGCGAACACATTACCCTGTCGGGTCACAAGCTCCTGACCAACAACATCTTGCACATGAATAATCACATAGCTACCCTTATGCTTTTCTATGTTCTTAATGATTCAAACACGACCTCTGTTGCAACCTTTGGTAACCTATTCCAAAATCAAACTTGATTGTGCGCCCATCATATGTGTTGAGGTAAGGGATACCCTTATCTCCAAATTGCACAGAACGAACCTTGCAAAGTTTATACTTTGCTTCTTCATCCTTGAATGAATGCAAACAAAAGCAACCCTTTGCATCATAAAGAAGCCTAAAATTCTCATTTTGTTTCTGCAATAGACCGGACATCCATAAACCTTGCGGGGTAGCATTTGTCTGTCCACACTTTTCTATCAACATAAATAAGTCTCTGTGTTACAATAGCTATGACCTCATGGTATGTGAGAGCATATTTCAGCCTGTTACGGGCTTAAATTCTCTTGATGTTAGCTGTCTCGATGCCTGAGATTACCTGAAGGATCCCTTCTTGTGGCCTTGTATGGGCATATGCGTTTAATGCTAGATTTCCCATGTGGTCTTGACTCATGGCTTCGCATAGTGACCTGATGCCTTCTACCTGCAAAACAAACCGTAGACCAAACTATGTTGCACCTTTAGACAACTGTGCGTGTATATTCTGCTTGCAAATCGGATCTTTGGCATCTATAATTTTGGGCATGATTTACCTCAATCTATGCAACACTGGATAACCAAATCGACCTCTGCTCAATGTTTTGACACTTGGCTCTTAGCTGGCGTTTGATGACTTATATGTTGCGTGACATATGGACTTGACTTGTCGACTTGGCATAGGCATTTAAACTGATTTGGTCAATGAACTTGATATATGGCTTGATTAATGACTTTGGCTTTCTTTTGTGTGTTGACACATGGCATGACTGATGGCTTCAGCTTTAGTGTAGCTAGCATAAGAATGGATTGTGCCTTTAATTCATGGCTTGGATTTGTTGTTTTAATACATGGAATGGCTATGACTACTAAAAGATCTGGGTGAGTCACAACCCAAAACCATGAGGGTACCCCTCTAATGCTGCGACTATTCTCCATTTGGCAATTAGTTTGATGCGTTGACTGTTACATCTGACCAGAACATCTATAGACTTCCTTGACTTCTATGTGTCTCAACGCTCTTGTAGACAAATCCTTGACATACCATATGCCTGGGGATGATATCCAAACTATGAACAACACTTGGCATTCATGCTTCTCTTAGACAAGCTTACTGGAATTTTCTTTTAATATAACAAACTATATTCCACATGAAACAAAAGAATATGTATGTCAATGGTTTTGTAATGTCCCCCACCTCTTAGAGAGGTGATGAGGAGACTCAGTGACCTAGGCACCCCCACTAGGTCATAGTCTCACACTGAGGGGGAAGGTCAACTAGACTAAAGTTATATTTTTAAGTTGACTTGAGGGAGTAAAAGATAACTCAACAGAAGAGTAGAAGTTAACAATGGGAGTAACCTAAGTCAGAAGAGAATCAGAAGGAAAAAGTATAAGTAAGAGGTTGGGGCGCACCTATTATTCATTCTGATTTTTGGTATATTTCTTGTTAGTGCTCTTGAGCATTCAGTTTGGGGGTTTGTTGTACAAACCCTTGTGAGAAACTTAGTGGTGAAATATCCACTCACCTTGTTCCACAACTTGGTCTCGAGGATGAAATATTCCTCCACAACATTCTATTCTCATCATATCTCATTCTAGAGCTTCGGCAGACAGCAGGGCCGTATTATTGGGGAATTTCCAGCAAGGGTGCACCATACCATTGAGGAGGGTTCGCTTTAGCTATTCAGGAGGGCACAACTCTCTTAGAAGATTTCGCAGTTGGAGAGGTTTTCCTTGTACGTTGGGTTTGAAACTTCAGGAGGAGGATCTCACTGCCCTGATCTATTACTTGACTGAGTTTGGGCTCATTTGGAGCATTCTTCCAGCAGGGTCGAATTATTGAGGGCTTTTGTCTCCACTTGGAGCATGGCACTCTCTGGTTGAAGGGTTTGACATTCAGATCTGCTTGATACTGGTATTCAGTACTTAATCATCCTTTAGAGGCTTCTTTTGTATTGATGGGGGAATTTTGTAGCAACTCATGTCTATTGTTTGTACAACCATTTGAGGTTTATGCCAGATCGGCCATCTATTGTATTGATCCTACATTGCTTATAATGAAAGGGTCAGATCTTTGCTTGTGCTTCTATATCTTGAATGTATGATGATCTTCATGTGTTGAATGAATCCTGTATGCACTTAATAGCTCAATAAACACCGACACATCCACAAACTAGTGGTAGTTAGTGATTCCAAGCCATAAATTGGCTTGGGATCATTACAGTGGTATCAGAGCTTCGGTCCTCCAAACTTGTGGAGGGATCGGCGCATGCAGAGGTACAGTAGTATTTTTATGGGTCGAAAGCAGAAATCGAGTAGTGAAACATAGGCCGAAATGGAAGGGTCAAGGGATGACCATGAGCCTTTAGGCTTGGCTCTCATAGCAGCAGATTTTGATAAGTTCCAGCAATCCGTCAACCGCACAGAAAGCACATTGGTCCAACACTTGGGTGAGTACCATGAAACCAGTAGAAGGGGACAGACTGAACTCTCTGAAACTTTGAAGAGGGTTGACGAGAACCTGCAGATAATGAACAAGATTCAATCCAAGGTAAATGAACTTCTGATGCAATTGACCCATCAAGGGAAGAACCCTGATATGTATGGGAATAAGGAGGTTGGTGGATCCGGGGAAATCCATGAGGAGATCAGATACAATCCAGAGAAAGTAGTTAGATCCGAAGGTTGTCTGGATGGAGACATGGGCTAGGGTCAGATGGGTAGCAGGGTCAATCAGAGACGACACATACCTATGTTCACAGATGATCAGCTTGGTCGACATTCAGGTATCAGAGCTAACCCTAGACCCTACATGCCCACATTCATAGATGATCAAGGGCAACAGGAACATGTAGAAGAATTTGTGGAACAAATGGCAAGGAGTACCAAAGAATACTACAGTTTGGATATGAAGGTCCAAAGACAGATGTCCCTAGATCAGTATTGCCAACTTAGGCTCAGAAATCAACCTATGACAAACCACAGGGGTAGTTTTGAGTTTGAGCGTAGAGCAAGGAAGATAGAAATTCCATACTTTGATGGTACGTCCAAGATGAAAACACGGTCTTGGGTACAAAAGCTGGATACCTACTTACAACTCAACCCCATGAGGGAGATGGAGGCCATCAAGTTTTCCACTATGTACTTGGATGGCAAGGCTCCTGACTGGTGGTATCACAGACTCACCACACTCGGCCAAAATCAGAGTGTGTCCTATACATAATTCACTTAGAGGCTCATTGATAGATTTGAATAAGGAGATCCTAAGTTACATTTCTGGGAGCTCACCCAACTCAAGAAAACAAGTATGGCTGAATCATACATTGATGAATTTCAGAGGTTGGAAGTGATGGTGCAAGATATGTCCCCAACCAGTCTCATGATGCTTTTCATAGAAGGGTTTATGGAACCTTTGAAGGGTTGGGTAAAGGCCTTCAAGCCTACTAGCCTACAAGAGGCCATTTGGAAGACGAGGGATTTGGGTCCAGCCGCTAAACCTAAATTCATACCTAGACCACCTCTCAACAATGGTGGAAGAGATCAAAGGCCTCCAATAAACCAGGGGGGACATGACCCTAAGGGTTTTGACAAAGGCCGTGGCAGAATAGATGACAACACTAAGAGAGAAATGAGGAGTAAGCAACTCTGCTTCACATGCAAGGAACCATGGAACCTATCACACAAGTGCATGGGACGTGGTCAGGTGCACTACATTGAGGTCACTTCAGACAACGAAGAGGAAGATGAGATTGGCCAGATACAGAACATGGAGGCAGAAACCACTGAGGTAGTAGAGGAGGAGCAGATCATGGGACAGGATAGTATGGCCACCTTGGCATCTATCAGTGGGGTACCCAAGTATAACACCTTCCGAATAAGGGGGGTTTTGCAGGGTCAAAGAGTTCCGGTCTTGATTGATGGAGGAGCTTCCCACAACTTCATTGATGCAACATTATTGAAGAGGAGGCACATACCCACAATAGAATTTGAAGGATTCAAAGTGGAGGTTGCAGAAGGAAGCACTATGCCCCGTGACAGATATATTCCGGGCATGAAACTTACCTTGGGTAGGCATGAACTGATACAAGACGTCTATGTCATGGACCTTCCGGACACCAACATCATCCTAGGGGTTCAGTGGCTCACCACATTGGGGCCTATCACCACCAACTACAAAACGATGGAAATGCCATTCACCGAGGAGGGTGGACAAAAGGTAGTGCTGAGGGGCATGACAGGGAATGATGCAAAGGTAGTCACGACCAAGAGGATGGAGGCCATATTCCGGAGGGATGAGATAGTATACACAGCAGAATGTAGGATTATGACACGTGTGGATGAACAGGGCAAGGTTCACTACACTCCAGAGATCAAAGAAATCCTTGACAGAGACCACAAGGTGTTTGGGCCTATTCCTCCAGGGGTACCACCAGATAGGGGGTTTGAGCACATTATTGAGCTAGAGGAAGGGGCCAAACCAGTTATAACCACACCATACAGACACCCCAAGAAGTACAAAGATGAGATAGAGAAGGCCATCAAGGAACTTCTGGACATGGGGCACATGAGGCCCAACAACAACCCTTTTGCTTCTTCAGTAGTGCCGATGAAGAAGAAAGATGGCACTATGAGAATGTGCATTGACTTCAGGGCTTTGAACAAAAAGACCATAAAAAACAGGTATCCGATACCCAAGATTGATGAACTGTTGGACGAACTACATGGGGCCATCTACTTCACGAAGATTGATCTTCGCTCTGGTTATCATCAGATCAAGATGAGGGAGGAAGACATCACAAAAACAACTTTTAGATGTCACTACGACCATTATGAGTTTTTCGTGATGCCCTTTGGTTTAACCAATGCCCCTGCTACATTCCAATCATGTATGAACCATGTGTTCAACAAGCAGTTGAGGAAGTACCTGTTAGTATTTTTTGATGACTTTCTTATTTACAACAAGACATGGGAGGAGCATCTCAGGCATGTGGATCAAATTTTGTCAATCATGGAGGAACAATCACTGTATGCTAAGGAGTCCAAATGTGAGTTTGGAATGACAGAGGTCCTCTATTTAGGACACATCATCGGGGCAAAGGGGGTACAGGTACATCAGGAGAAAATACAAGCCATCATGGAATCGCCTACTCCTAAGACACTCACTGAATTGAGAGGATCTCTGGGTATGTGCACGTATTACAAGAAATTCGTCAAAGGATTTTCTCAACTGTGTGCACCTTTGGATAATTTGACTAAGAAAGGAGCCTTCAAGTGGCACGAGGAGGCTCAAATAACGATGGACAAGATGAAGGAAGTGATGAGTACGTGCCCAGTCTTAGCCCTTCCAGATTTCAATCTTCCTTTTACCTTGGAGTGTGATGCCTCCGAGGAAGGAATAGGGGCCGTACTGATGCAAAAGAGGCACCCTCTTGCCTATGAGAGTCAGAAGCTCAGGGGTCCCGAACTACTCTACAACATTTATGACAAAGAAATGCTGGCTATCATGCATGCACTAACCAATTTCTGGAAATACTTGGTTGGTGCCAGGTTTGTGGTCAATTCAGATCATAACAGTCTCAAATATCTATTGGAATAGAAGGAATTGAACGAGAGGCAACAAAAATGGGTAAGCAAAATACAGGCCTACGACTTTGACATTGAGTTTGTCAAGGGGAAGAACAATGTGGTGGCTGATGCCTTATCCAGGAGGCCATCCATTCTTGCCATAACAGGGGTAACAATTGACTGGAAAGACCATATGGTGATGGAGTATGTAGAGGATCAGTTTGCGTGCCAACTACTGGGCGGACAGGTACAAGATGAATATTTCAAGGTTATAAATGACCTCATCTACTACAAATACCAAATCTTCTTAGTTCCAGGATCGACCTTCAAGGCTAAAGTATTGCAGTAGTGCCATGACTCACCAATGGCAGGACATCATGGGATCAGTAAGACGTACAGGAAGGTGAGAGAAAGGTTCTCTTGGAAGGGTCTCAAGGAGGATGTGATTAAGCACGTCAAAGAGTGTACTACATGTCAGGCAAACAAGGATGAGCACACGCACCCAACAGGACTATTGCAACCCTTGCCCATTCCAGAGCACAAGTGGGAAAGCATATCCATGGATTTCATCACTGGAATGCCAAAGACACAAGGGAAGGACTTCATATTTGTAGTGGTGGACAGGTTAACAAAGTTTGCACATTTCTTCGCCATAGCTACCGACTTCAGTGCAACACAGGTGGCTGAACTATTCTTCAGGGAGATTTTCAGGTTGCACGACCTACCCAAGACCATTGTCAGCGATAGAGATAGAAGGTTTATGATTACTTTATGGCAGGAGTTATTCAGGCTGGTTAGTACGGCCTTGACCCCTAGCACCAGCTATCACCCTCAGACGGATGGACAGACAGAGATAGTCAACAAATGGGTGGAGGGCTACCTTAGAAACTATGTGGCAGGGCAACATAAAGCATGGACTAGATGGTTGCATCTGGGAGAGTATTGCTACAACACCACCCAACATATGTCCATTGGCATGTCACCATTCTGAGCCTTGTATAGCTATGATCCTTTATCGTTTGTGGAGATTGCGTTTGGTGATAGCAGGGCACCTATGGTATAGGATTGGATCGAGCAGAGCCAAGACATTCTTAGGGAACTGAAGGGTCATCTACAGAGGGAAAAAAACCAATAGAAGGTCCAAGCAGACAAGCACCGAGTTGATCGTACCTTTGAGGTTGGCGACTTAGTCTATCTAAGACTGCAACCATACAGGCAGGCTTCCATTAAAAGAAGTGGAGCAGAGAAACTGCAACCATGTTTATTTGGACCCTATAGGGTCAGCAGAAAGATAGGGGCCGTAGCTTATGAGTTGGAGCTTCCACAAGGAAACAAAATACACAACATATTCCATGTCTCCTGTCTTAAGAAATCCCTCGGCCAACACATCAAACCTATTGAGGTATTACCCCCCATGGATGAAGAGGGACAACTTATTCTAATTCTGGAAGAGATATTGGAAGTCCGAGAGAAGAGGCTCAGAAACTGAAGCATCAAGGAGTACCTGATCAGGTGGAAGGATTTACCCATTGAGGATGCTACTTGGGAAAAGGAGCACATGGTCATAGAAGCATGTTTGGAATTGCTTGAGGACAAGCAATTTCAAGTAGGGGAGATTGTAATGTCCCCCACCTCTTAGAGAGGTGATGAGGAGACTCAGTGGCCTAGGCACCCCCACTAGGTCATAGTCTCACACTGAGGGGGAAGGTCAACTAGACTAAAGTTATATTTTTAAGTTGACTTGAGGGAGTAAAAGATAACTCAACAGAAGAATAGAAGTTAACCATGGGAGTAACCTAACTCAATAGAGAATCATAAGGAAAAATTATAAGTAAGAGGCTGGGGGGCACCTATTATTCATTCTGATTTTTGGTATATTTCTTGTTAGTGCTCTTGAGCATTCAGTTTGGGGGTTTGCTGTACAAACCCTTGTGAGCAACTCAGTGGTGAAATATCCACTCACCTTGTTCCACAGCTTGGTCTCGGGGATGAAATATTCCTCCACACCATTCTATTCTCATCATATCTCGTTCTAGAGCTTCAGTAGACAACAAGGTCGTATTATTGGGGAATTTCCAGCAAGGGTGCACCATACCATTGAGGAGGGTTTGATTTAGCTATTCAGGAGGGCGCAACTCTCTTAGAATATTTCGCAGTTGGAGAGGTTTGCCTTGTATGCTGGGTTTGAAACTTCAGGAGGAGGATCTCACTGCCCTGATCTATTACTTGACCGAGTTTGGGCTCATTTGGAGCATTCTTCCATCGGGGTCGAATTATTGAGGTCTTCTGTCTCCACTTGGAGCATGACACTCTCTGGTTGAAGGGTTTTCCATTCAGATCTGCTTGATACTGGTATTTAGTACTTATTCAGCCTTTAGAGGCTTCTTTTGTATTGATGGGGGCATTTTCTAGCAGCTCATGTCTATTGTTTGTACGACCATCTAAGGTTTATGCCAGATCGACCATCTATTGTATTGATCCTACATTGCTTATAATGAAAGGGTCATATCTTTTCTTTTTCTTCTATATCTTGAATGTATGATGATCTTCATGTGTTGAATGAATCCTGTATGCACTTAATAGCTCAATAAACACCGACACATCCACAAACCAGTGGTATTTAGTGATTCAAAGCCAGAAATTGGCTTGGGATCATTACAGGTTTTAACATATATCAATGTGTAGTGCACTAAGAGAGCCCTCTCATATTGGCAGGTGTTGTTCGACCTTAATGCCTGATAGGTTTAATGGGAGATTGGCCAATATTTTTGCCAAACCTTTTGCCTAAATGAAAATGAAGTCTGTAAAAACTTTGAAAGTAAAGAAACAAACTGACAGGTTAAGCCACAATTTTACTCAAGTAACATAAGCAATCTAGATATGCCCCGTAGACGAACATGGCGAAGAATTCGAGGATTTTTTGGGAAGTGAGATGATGTTTTAGAATGGCGCTGCAAGAATGTCAATATTCCAGTAGTGTGCCTGTTGTAACCAAAAGTAAAAAAAATTTAACACTGTAAACTGAGTACTAACAGGGTGTATAAGTTTTAGCGTGCAAGAGTTGAAGCTCGGAAGAGTTAGCGACGTAGAAATTTTCTAGAGGAGAGAGTTATCAAAGAATTGTCGAAGGAACGGTGGAGATCCCTTCGAGGAAAATCTTGATTCATCAACAACCGTCCGATCAAGATAGGAGAATTCGTGGTTCGGGAAAATTGTGAGGAGGAGAGCATCAACTTCGCGAAGCACGAAAGGCAATCTTGTTTGTTGGTTGCAAGGCAACTTGGACCGTCGATCCGACGTAAGAAGAATTCGTGGCTCGTACTTCAGAAGAAGAGAGGCAAGCTATCTTTTGAAGACGTGAAGACTGAAGTCCCAAAGTGATCAGTAGTTGGGCCCCAGGTAATAGCTCGATGTCACATTGGAAGGGTCCAGAGGGGAAGAGCTAGCGCCTGTTGGAGTATCAATTCGCCAAATCGAGAATTGGGAGAATTGGGAGCGGCTCACATAAAAACACCCGAATCCCGTAGTCACGAAGCACCTTTGGGTAGGCTCTTGGTCACAGTCAGTGGTCAAGTGAGGGGAATCTTGTCCCTGAAATCAATTCGTGCGAGTACAAGAGTTGGACCTATGTACGTTATATTTGAAATTGGGGTCTATTGGGGGCCCGAAGAACCATTCTGGTTCAGTCTTGTGAAAGATCCGTCGACCGAGAGGTCAAGCAGTACCCGTTGAGGTGGGGTGTTGCATCAAATATGATGATCCCAAAACATTGGAGGAGACCATAAGGCGAGCTAAGTGTCTATATGATCAGCAAAAAGCAAGGTTAACTTTCCAAAAATATTGGGAAGATAGGAAGAAATTCAAGATAGATTAGAGGAAGAAAGTAACTAAGCCACACTTCTTCATAAATAATCCCCAAGGAAAACCAACATCTAGAGAGCCCAGAGTGATTGAGACAGGTGGTCAAAGGCCAAGGAAGCCACCTATCCAATGTTGGGGTTGTAAGGGAGATCACATGTTTAGAGATTGTCCTCATAGAAGTGACAAAGTGAGAGCTATTCACAATGTACAATGAGAGGAAACATTGGGGGACATGGGCATAAATGTACCCAAGATCTATGAATCCCTGGACAACAAGAAAGCAGAGTATCGATCACATCTGATTGAAGTGGAAGGTATGATCCACAACCGAAATATTACTAATTTAATTGATTTAGGAGCTAGTCATAGTTATATAGATCCTAAGATGGTGGAAAGTTTTTATTTTCCAAGAAACAAGAATGGAAAATATTGGTTGGTGCAGCTGGCTACCAAAGCCAAAAGAAAAGTTAATGAGATGGTTAAGTCGTGTCTTATAGATATGAATGGTATGAGCACAAGGGCAGATTTGAACATCTTTCCTTTAGGTTCCTATGACTGTCTAATTGGGATGGATTGGTTGGACCAACATCATGCTATTTTGGACAGTCATAAAAAAGAATTTACTTGCTTGGATGAGGAAGGGAACCTAAGGAAAGTGCAGGGAATTCCCTGGGTAGTTGTTGTCTGAGAAATTTCAGCAATGCAACTGAAGAAATGCTACAGGAGAGGCTGTCAAATATTTGCAGCTCATATGGAAGAAGAACCTAAGGATAAGGTGCCAAATTGGAAGATCATGCAGTCCTGGAAGATTTTGAAAATGTGTTCAAGGAGGTACCAGGACTACCCCCAAAGAGAGATATTGACTTCTCCATAAATTTGATATCTGGGGCAACTCCAGTATCAAAGACTCCTTACATAATGAGTACACTGGAGTTGAAGGAGTTGAAAATGCAGCTTGAATAAATTTTAAAGAAGGGTTATATATGCCCAAGTGTGTCACCTTGGGGTGCCCCAGTCTTGTTCATGAAGAATAAATATGGGACATTAAGATTGTGCATCGACTTTAGACAGTTGAATAAAGTGACTATAAATAACAAGTACCCCTTACCAAGGATCGATGATCTCTTCGATCAGTTGAAGGATGTAAAGATATTTTCAAAAATAGATCTCAGGTCAGGATACCATCAGGTAAGGATTAAAGAGGAAGATATCAACAAGACTGCCTTCAGGACAAGGTATGGTCATTATGAGTTCACAATGGTGCATTTAGGTTTTCAAATCCACTAGTTGTTTTCATGTTCCTAATGAATGGTGTTTTCCAAGAATATTTAGACAAGTTTTTCATTGTATTTTTACATGACATCCTTTTATATTCCAAGTTGGAAGAAGAGCATGAGCATCATTTGAGGATGGTGTTGCAAGTGTTAAGAGAGCATCATCTGTATGCCAAATTGAGCAAGTGCTTATTTTATCAAAACATAATTCACTATTTGGGCCATATCATATCTGAAGAAGGTATAGTAGTGGACACTGAAAAGATAGAATCCATTAAAGGGTGGACAACACCTAAGAATGTGACAAAAGTTAGATCCTTCATGGGTATAGTTGGCTACTACAGAAGGTTCATTGCAGCATTTTCAAGAATAGCTCACCCCATCACTTCCTTGCAAAGGAAGGAAAAGAAGTTTCAATGGACATCGGAATGTGAAATGAGCTTCCAACAATTGAAGCAACTGTTAACTAGTGCTCCAATTCTGCGGATTGTTGATCCAAATGAATATTTTGTGGTTTGCAGAGATGCATGCAAAGAAGGACTCTGTGGAGTCCTCAGTCAAAATGGGTTTGTTGTATGTTATGAATCAAGGAAGTTGAAGGAGCATGAAAGTATCTATGCCACTCATGATTTGGATTTTTCAACCATAGTTCATGCCTTGAAGAAGTGGAGGCACTACCTCATGGGAAAGAGGTTTGAGTCGAGGATAGACCACAATGGTTTGAAATATTTATTTGATCAACCCACTCTTAATGCTAGGCAGAGAAGATGGTTGGAATTCCTCTGTGAGTATGACTTTGATATCAAGAACATCAAAGGAAAGGAGAACAAATTGGTTGATGCACTCAACGGAAGAGTGCATGAGTTGCATGATACATCCATTAGCAAGTACCAATCAGATCTGAAAGTAAAAATTGTGGAGGCTGCAAAATCAGATTTTCAATACATGGAATCGGTAACAAAATTGCAGCAAGGTAAAATGCAACAGAAAGTCGAGGATTATGAATTGGGAATTGATGGAATTCTCTTGTTCAAAGAAAAATTTTGTGTACCAAATTCTCCTGAATTGAAGAGTGCAATTTTAAAATAAATGAACAATGTACCTTATGTAGGACACCCAAGATATCAGAAAACAATTTCAACGGTCAAAATCCAATATGATTGGCCAGGCATGAAGAAGGAAGTTGATGATTTTATTGTCGAATTCTTGGAATGTAAAAAGGTAAAGGCTGAGCATGGACACCCATCTGGTTTGATACAAACATTACCCATTCCTAAGTGGAAGTGGGAAGTGGAGACAATGGATATCATCACGGGACTGCCCAGAACAAGCAAGCAACATGATGCAATCATGGTGGTAGTGGACAAGCTTACTAAATATGCCCATTTTATTCCTATGAAGACTACTCACAAAGCAACTAACGTTGCTGATATTTATATAAGGGAGGTAGCATGCTTGCATGGCATACCCAAGACAATTGTGTGTGAAAGAGACCCAAATTTTACCTCAAAGTTTTGGAAGGGTTTATTCAAGGGGTTCAGATCAAAAATGAACTTCAACACAACCTATCATCCTAAGTTTGATGGACAAACATAAACAGTAAACCAAGTGATAGAGGACATGCTAAGGATGTATGTGATGGATAAACCATCTAAATGGGAAGATTATCTACACTTGGTAGAATTTGCCTACAACAATGGGTATCAAGCATCACTGAAGATGAGCCCGTTTGAAGCACTTTATTGTAGAAAGTGCAACACCCTAGTAAGCTGGGACAACCCAACTGATAGAGAAATGGTTGGGCCAGAGTTGCTCAAGGAAATGGAAGAGAAAATGTTGAAGATTAAATAGAATTTGAAGGTTTCCCAAGACAGGAAGAAAAGCTATGCTGATAAGAATATAACTCACACGGAATTTAAAGTAGGGGATCATGTATTCCTGAGAGTGAAGGCCAACATAAGCTCCCTGAAGTTGGGACATTGTTCAAAGTTGGCAGCTTGATATTGTGGGATGTTTGAAATCCTAGAGAGGATTGGTCCAGTATCATAGATGCTTGCATTTCCTACATGCATGTCTATACATAATGTATTTCATGTGTCATTGCTTAAGAATAATGTACCTAATGCTAATCATGTTATTGATTGGAATGTGATTCAGGTGGAGCAGGAAAGCGCTTTTCAGGTGCATTCGATGTGTATACTTGACCGAAAAAGAAAGCAACTCCAGAATCGAGCCATAAGGCTTGTAAAAGTCCAGTGGACCTGGTACGATCCTGAGGACGCATCATGGGAGCATGAAGATGCTATGCAGGTAGAGTACCCACATATTTTTGAATATTTTTGAAATCTTGTTGTTGTTGTGTAAATAAGTTTCACCGAGGACAGTGAAAAAATAAGGGGAGGAGATTGTAACACCCCAAGGCTAAGCCCCTGCTAAATTGTAATTATGTCTATAGGCTGGTGAGCCAAGTGTTTATAAGATGGAATACTTATGTGTTTATTAGGCTGGATATCCTAGATGCTTAAGGCCAATGAGCTTGATTTTTGTATATGTAAATACACATATCATTAATAAAATTACATTGTTGTGTGTAGACCGACCACGAAGAAAGAGTTATGGAGGACTAAGCTCCACTAGGTAGGATAAGGGAAGGGGCTAAGTGTATAGGATTAGGGGCTAAGATAGAGGGCTTACCTCTAAAGGAATAATATTGTATTATTATTCCCAGAAGGCTAAGGTTGGGCATAATCTGTGTTGTCCTAGGTTCCTGGGAGAGGGAACGAGTGTTAAGTGGAGCTCATGCAGCTTTAGGAAGACATGTGTCAATCTGGGCACATGCAATTATAACTGGGAAATTCAAATCGTTGGGGGTTCCTCCTCGCCATTTTATCGTGACCCTCGCCTACTCGCAAATTGACCATCTTACCAGATTCACCCACTGACTCATGTAGGAATCCATCCTCTTCATCGTCGAACTCTACATATAGCATGCACCTCTGGACCCTACAGACACTGTGAACTATCTTGTACCTTTCATGTGAATCATAGCGTACCTATACCTTGCCTGAGCCATAACGTTCCTTAAAAGTTTGTTGTTACAACCCATGCAGTTCCTTGACTGAGCATGGCTTGATGCCATCATATGTTCTATACTGAGCTTTGTTTTTTCCATCACCTTTTATGGAATTGGCTTAGCAGCTGGATTGAAGAAGTAGGTTGCCAAGCCTGTGGTTGAAGAGGTGGGTTGTCAGGCCTGTGGTTTGAAGAGGCGGGTTTTCAGGCCTGTGGACTGAAGAAGCAGGTTTTCAGGCCTGTGAACAACTCTCTCTAGGTGAGAGAGGTTGTTGGGGAAGTGATTTTCTAGAGGGATCCCAACTGCAGCTATAGTTCTAGGAGAATTCATGTCCAGCATGTTGTTGAAGCCTTGGAAGGGAAGTGGGGCAACTGAAGGACTATTGAGTAGAGAAGGGGCACACTTCCTGGGGTGGGACAGACATGTAGGGAATGAGAGGCTGTAGGTTGTTAGTGTGAGCTGGCTCCTGGGAGATAATATTTCCTGTTGATCTGTGTGACTTTCATATTTCCCTTTCCAAGCCTAAGAATCCCTTACCTGGTGGAGTTTAGTCCCAACTCAGGGGTGACCCACTGCTGAGCATGATGAGAAGCATGGTATAAGGTTGGGAGGTTCATGGGAGGTTTGCATGCAGTTGGTGTTCATCTATTAAAAGATAAGTACCAAATATATGTTCTTTGTATGATGTGTATTTTGAAATTGAGTTATAATGTTGTTATAATTGTCTGTGTATAATGTATATATGTTTTAATGTTATTTCCACATGAATAATGATATGAACATAATTCTATAGTTGTTTAATGTGTACTTAGATAGTTATGTATCTAAACAAAAATGGTATTAGATATACAAGTATGTTAGAACAGTGACGTTGCCCGACCTATTGGTGGCTAAGGACATTACAAAATGGTATTAGAGCTAAGAGAAACATCCAAGAAATGGCATTGCCGGAGTGTTTGGTGGATGGGGATGTCACAAAATGGTATCAAAGCTAAGAGAAACGCCCAAAAAGTGGTGTTTCCTGGTCGATTGGTGGCTGGGGATGTCACAGATAATATGTTCAAGGAAGGGTTGACCAAACCTTCCCTAGTATCCCCCTCTACATGAATTCTATGCTCAAGGAAGGGTCAACTAATCCTTCCTTGGGCTCCTCCTCTACATGAATACTATATTTGAGGAAAGGTTGTCTGACCCTTCTTTGGTATCCACCTTGAAGTGAATACTATCCTCAAGGAAGGTTCGGTTAACCCTTCAACTATATCCCCCTTGAGATGAACACTAATATCAAGAAAGGGTTGATCGACCCTTCCAAGGGATATTTCTTGATGAGCTTAAACTATCCAATACAATAAATATTCTTTGATATAGGTTTGTATAAATTTTATGAACCATCATTCTTTGCTGGTGATGTCACTATGACATTGACCAACCTTAGAATGAGAGCAATTAAATCATATTGCTATGCCTTTAAATGTCACGTTAGAAGGAATTATGATAATTTCTCCTCCAATTTATACATATCCACTATACCCAACTACAAATTTATATGAAATTACAATCAATGCATCTAGTAATATAGATAATTTAGCTTTAGATATATTCATTCCTAAAGATAAATTTTTGAACCATGCTATCTAAAATTATCTTATGTTTATCATCCCTTATGGTTAAAAGAGCAATTAACTTATTGCAAATAGAGACTATAGAAATATCATACCCAAGTCCCTAACAATATAATAGTGTTTGTCCCATCAAAGGTAAGAGTGAATGGATTTGAGTTTGACTGGTAAATTTGTGGAAATCAATTCTTGAGGGAATGAGCCTTCCTTTAAAAGAAAAAAATATTACATTTTTTAATAAAAATAAAGAATGCAGATATCAATTGAATCATAAGAGTTTTGTTTTTAAGACACTAAATTTTATGTGTGTGAGGTGATGGAATCCTATTCAGTTGATCCATTGGATTTTATTCACCTTGAGACCATTTTTGCAAGTGTCCCTAAATGTCATTTACATGTGAGTTAAAAATCATGATAAATTTGAAATCGAGTGATAGATCGATTGTTGTAACCTCAGGTTCATCCCACCTTTATTGGAGATAGTTGGTCAGTCAATTGACTAGAAACTAGAGACAGTTGGTCGGGTGGTCAACTATATAGTTGGTCATATAATTGACTAGTGTTTGAAGACAATTGGTTGGTAGATCGACCAACCAAGTAGTCGACTACATATTGGACAACTGGATGGTCAAGTCGAATTTGTAAGCCAATGAAAAATTGTATATTTGTCGGGATCCGCTCCAACCATTGATGGTTTTATGTGGACAAGATCTTCCCAATTTCAAGGAAATTGGTTAGATACATAAACTATAAATAAATTACCCTATGGGTCAATCAATAGAGATATCATACACTAATGTGTGTTCAATGATGCATTTTGATGTTTTGATCACAATGCACTATTCTTAAGTGTTGTAACGATGTCTTTAGACAACATCGATCTTCTTTGAAGTTTATATCTCTTCATCTGTTCTACAGATTTTTTTTTTGTTCCTTTCGTTGTTACACCAATCCCCAACATGGTATCATAGAGACATGGTTTTTGACCTCGCTTATTGCCTACAAATATTATTAAGTTAGATCTTATAGTGTTTGACTATGGGCTGGGGATTTATTGATTATAACTTGTTCAAATTGCCAGATCTTCTAGATATAAAAGATGGATTACAAGACTGATCTTGTCATTTTGAATGGATTCAATTATGTTGTTTGGGCACCAAATATGAATACCTTTCTGAAGAGAAAAGGGATTTGGTAGTATAAGATGGCTGCAATTCCATATCTGAAGGCTGGCTGATTCAAGTTTGTCATCGACAAAAAGAAAGACCAGGTTGTTGGAGTCATCATGACATACATTTGTTAGGAGATTCACTTGCATACAAGAAGGATCGACTGTCCTCATGAAGTATATAAGAATATAAAGTATTTTTTTTACCTTATGCAATTGGAGAAAGAGTTGATCTCTCTTTATCTGCATTCCTTTGAAAGGATTGAGGAATAGTTGGTGCATTTTAAGGAGCTATAGTTGAAAATGGGAAAATGTGGGAAGAGTTTTCAGTAGAAATGTGCGCAACTGATTGAGTTGGTCTTGATGAATCTGAGAACACCCTTTCACGTGTTCTATTCCAAGTTACGAATCAACATTCAAACACACAAAGAAGATGGTAAGGATTATATCTTTGATACTTTCTATGGCTTACTAATTAATGATCAACACGTGTTTCTTGATGAAGGTAAACTTGGTGGTAAAAATAAAGCTCGCTTGCTCAAGGGAAAATGCAATATGAATTATAAGGAAAGAGGACATCTTGATACTCCTGTATGCAGACAAAAATATCATGATTAGAAAAATAAAGCGAAGATTGATGAGTCACCATCTACCTGGAAGAATTGAAAGAAGAAAATGTGTCTGTACTATGGAAAGCTCGGACATGTGGAGAGAGCCTCATAGAAGAAGAAGGACGACTTAGAAGTGAAGGTTAAGAAGCTTGAAGGAGAAATGTCATATGTTTGTTGATCGACTAACAATTTTACCTTCCAATTTGGAACTTCTCAAGCATTGTTTAATCATACCTCGTAGCATGACTGGGTAGTCTATTATGGGTGCACTCATCATTAGGAAAAACATGCTTCTCTTTTCTCCTACCTAGATAAATGTGTTAAGATAAAGATCTATGTAGTTGATGATTTTTCTCTTGACATTTTTGGTCATGGTGATGTTCCGTGTCGACATGGAAAACATTTTCGACATCTATCATGTGACAAACATAAGTGAAAATTTTCTATCGACTTCTCAACTAACACAAACATGTAAGATTGTTAAGTTCTGGCTAGATTGGCTCTTCATTAAGGATTTGAAGAATGATAAATATATTGTCACTGAATATTTTCTCGACTCGAAGGATGGACCGTATAAGTTATGTGACCTCCCTCAACTTGATTATGGACCGACTACTCTTGTTTCTCACACTGATGAACAAAACATAATTTGGCATGAACGACTTGAACAACTAAATTTTTGAACTCTAAATTCTATGTCCACACAAAATATGGTTGTTGGTCTCCCAAAATTTCTTCCACCTGATGACGTTTGTAGAGGATGTGTGTTGGGAAAGCATCATTAGACCCCTTTCAACTCTAGAAAATCATGGCAAGCATAGAATCACTTGGAACTTATTCCCAATGATCTATGTTGTATTAATCAACCCTCCTTAGTAGGTGAAAAATATATTTTGACCTTTATTGATTATCTCTCAAGTTTTACTTGGGTCTATTTCTTGAAAAATAAGAGTCATGTCTTTGAAAAATACAAGGAATTTAGGGCATTGACTGAGAAGAAATGCAGTCAACCTATCAATTGTTTGAGATCTGATAATGGTCGAGATTACATTGAATTGATAATATGAAGAATACCTTGCTCGATCTAGTATTTCCTAGTAGATATATACCCCGCATACTCCTCAATAGAATGATGTAGCATAAAGAAAGAACCATGCATTGGTCGAAATGGATCACTTTCTTTTGTAGACCTAAGATCTGTCGACTCATTTTTGGGCTGAATTTGTTTAGTGTGCCAACTAGATCCTGAATCATATTCTGACTGGAGCTATTAGTTCTATGACTCAAGTTGAAAGCTGGTGCAAAAAGAAACCCTCAGTTAGTCACCTCAGAGTCTTCGACTATTTTTCTTGAGCTCATATTCTGGATGATTGCAGGGGGAAATTGGGTGCAAAGAGTCACACTTGCATTGTGATGGGATACTCCAAAGAATACAAAACCTACCGACTGTTTGACCTTGTAAAACAACAAATAATTATTAGGATAAATGTGTTTTTTTATGAGAAGTATTCAAGAATTAAGTTGTTGAATATTTCCTCTGGTTTATTACATGATTATTCCTTTGATGTTTTCTTCGACAATGGTTCACCTGTTCCTTTTTTCTTCATTTTTTCTAGGAAGTCGAACTCTATTCCTATTTTGACTGGGTCGTTAACATTTTTTCCTAAGTCGATCAGACAATCGATCTTTGTTTCGACTGGGGCTTCATATCCTTAACTTGAATTTTTCCTTCATATGATCGACCTTCTGCAGTGGCTATCATTTCCCTTTTTCCTACCTCCCTAGAGATAAAATAATTGAAGTTGTTGAACCTGATGTTGGTAATGTCTCTTTAGGCCAACAGACTCACAATCACAAGCAATATGTCCGTGTTGCTTTGATGGCTCATGTTCTTGAGACTTGTGAGCTTGTCTCTCACTTATATGCACAAGGATAGCCTGAATGGGAACAAGATATGCAAGAAGAGATGAATTATGTTTTAAAGAATCATACTTGTATTTAGTTCCTTGACCTCAAGGGAAAAATATTCTGAAATGTCAATGGGTCTATAAGACCAAATTTACCTTTGAAGGTGATGTTGAGCATCATAAATATTGCTTGGTCATGAAAGGATTTTCTCAATGAGAGGGCATCAAATACATTGATACCTTTGCTCTTGTTGTAAAGATGAATTATTTTCTCCTGATTCTTTCCCTTGCTTTTTTCTTTGGCTAGTACATTCACGAGATGGATGTGAAAAGTGCCTTCCTTCATGGAGAATTATTTGAAGAAATCCTCATGGAACAACCCCCTATTTTTGTGACAGATTCCAATCTTGTTTGTCAACTACATAAGTCCCTTTATGGTTTGAAATAAGGTCCTCCGGCCTAGTATGCTAAGATTGACCACTTCTTTCTCAATATTGGATTCAAGCGTTGTGAATACGATCACAATATTTATGTATTGCATACTCATTATGATACCTTAATTGTTTCTATATATATTGATGACTTGTTCTTGACTGACAATACAATTGATCTCATTATTAGACAAAAGAAACAACTTGTTGACACCTTTGATATGGCCAATCTTGGCCTTTTGCATTATTTTATCTGTCTTCAATTTTTACCTCTATCTGATGGTTTGTTTCTCTCTTAGTCTAAATATGCAATGGATCTATTGCATAGTTTTCAAATGGATGACTATAAGCCATGTGCTACTCCCTTTCAGTCTAGAGTTAATATGACTAAATATTGTTCGACTCCCAAAGTCGATGCCATTGTTTATCAACAACTAGTCAATATCCTTATTTATCTCACTCACAATTGACTTGACATCTCTTTTGTTGTTAGTGTGGTTTCTCAGTTGATGAAATATCCTTGAGAAAGTCACTGGAAATATGTCAAGGGTACCTCTCATCTTGGTATCAAATATTGTTGAAGTTCATACTCATTAGTTGGCTTCACTGACTCCAACTGGGTAGACAACAATGATGATCAGAAGTGCACCTTTGGCTATGTGTTTCACTTTAGCACTGGACTATTGGTCTAGTCGTGCAAGAAACAAAAGGTAGTCTCTTCGTCGACTAAAAAATTAGAGTATCGTGGCGTCATCAATGTGGATGCAATGGTAGTTTGGATTCACCAACTCTTGGGTGAAATTGGGTTCCTTGTTCATGCTTCGAATGCTATTCATTGTGACAATCAGAGTGAAATTTAGGTTGTTGATTATCCTATTGCACATAGTAAAATGAAGCATGTCAAACTTCATGTTCACTAATTGAGACAGTTGGTTCAAGAGAGGGTTGTCACTCTTGTTTATTGTAAAACAAATGATCATATTAGTGATATCTTTACAAAACCCTTGTATGAAGATAAGTTTGTTAAGCTACACAATATTCCTGGACTTCAAGATAATGCAATTATGGGGGTTTCTTGTTGACATAATTCCACCACTTGAATCTATAGAAACGTGTGTTGATGGGGGGGGGGGTGTTAGAAACTCAGGTTCTGATGGTTCATCCCACCTTTTATGGATATAGTCAGTCAGTTAGTTGACTAGTAGCTAGAGAGAGTTGATCGGGTGGTCGACTAGATAGTCGGTTGGATAATCAACTAGTATTCATAGACAACTAGTCGGTAGATTGACTAACTAAGTAGTCGAATATGCGTTGGATGATTAGATGGTCAAGTAAACTTGGTAAGTCTACTAGTTGACATAACAATGCATATTTTTCTGGATCTGCTCCAACCATTGGCAACTTTATGTGGACAAGATCTTCCCAATTTCAAGGAAATTGGTTAGATACATAAACAATAAATAAAGGACCCTATGGGTCAATCAACATAGATATCATATGCTAATGTGTGTTCAATGATGTTTTGTGATGTTTTGATCACAATGGATTGTGATTAAGTGATGTAACTATGCATTTAGACACCATCGATCTTCTTTGGAATTTATTTCTCTTCGTTTATTTTGTAGATTATGTTATTGTTCCTTTTAGTGTTACACCCAATCCCCAATATCAAAAAATCACCGGTCCAGTCAGATTATAGATATCATATTTATACTAGGGGCACTATTCCTTCACTAGTCACATACCTTGGCATGTGTTTTCTTAGAAAACTTCTATATATATGGTTTCATTTGGTGGGATGCAATGCAAAATTTTGAGTTGGGTTTCAACATTGCAAATCATTTCCCTAGACATCAACAAAGGGTGTGTTGGGCTTTGGAATGGGAAAATACACATGTATGAGGTAGTAGAACCTTATTCTACTTATCTTTTTGTATTTTATCTATGATTATAAACATATGTTAGGTTATAGGTGGAATGGAGGGAAAGATCTACTAAATGTAGATCAACTATTATAGTATTAAGGTTACACCTCAAATGTGCTATTCTCTAGTTGGATAAGGCTATAAGAGATCTAAGTGCACACAATTGTTGATTTGTTACCCATATTATGATAATTACACCTCATATTGGAGAATTCTAGGCACCGTTAGCTGTCAAATATGTTCCTTTATTGCATGTCATCCTCAATCCACACAAAGATGTAACATAATTTGTTGATATTTGTAATCATAACTAAGGTGGAGATCTAAAATTATTTCCAAATCCATTGAAGGAGACTGTATCAAAAGAAAACTCATTTATTGAGAGTACATTTTTCAGTCTTCCATGACACCAATATGATATAAACAAGGGAACCTGCAATTTAAAAACTATTATGTGCAAATTCCAAAAGTGATGCACACATCAATATAAAACACCATATAACAATTGAATTAAAATAAAGGATCCTAGGTAATAGATTGTTTCTCTTTGCTCACAAATGCATTTCATTAGGTGAAATTTGAGGTCTAAAATGAGCCTCCTAAGGAAAATAATAAAATAATTGTTAAACAATAAAATAAGAGCTATGCATTTTCAAAGGGAAAGGAAGACAAATACTTTTAAAAAACGTATTTCCATCTTAAATCCTTATACATTTACTCAAATTTCAAGTGTAGGCATTTGTTGGATGCATAATTAAAATTCCACATCCAATGAGTGCCTACACTTGACATTTGAGTAAACATATATGGATATAAGCCTGGAAATGTGATTTAAAAAAAGTAGTTTTCTTCCTTCCCTCCAAAAGTATTTACCCTTATGCTTTGCATGATCATCTTGAATCCCATTGGTTCTTTTAAAATTGATTTTGATGATATATTTTTTGTTTTTAGGCCCATTTCTTACCTCAAAATTCCCCTAATGCAAAGATGAGTATTATCATATATATTAAAATTAGTTACTATGATCATCTCATATGAATCACCTAATTTCATTACATTTTAATGCTCTTCACTTGAGCAACATAGAACCAACTTTGTAACATAAGGATACAAGTTGATTGCAAATTAAGTTATGTTCATGCAATAAAGGAATCAAAACAACTTGAAGATGTAAACATCTAATGAAATTTTTTGAGATGTAGGATCATGGTAGATAAAACCCAAACCTTATTAAGAAGAACACCAAAATGTATATTTGGAGCCACAGAGTGTGAAGTGTTGAATTGAAGGATGATGGTAACCCAAACCTCACTAATAAGAATGCAAAAATGTAGTTCTGAGAGTGTAAAGTATGAAGTGTTGCATAGACACAATTGCACCTTAAAGAGTAAATAATTTTTTCAATAGATTATAGATAAAAAGAAAATGCTTCCACCATTTGACCATTTTAAGGTACTCAACGTAAGGGTGACTTTAAATGGATAGATTTACAGTCTTAAGCAAGATCCTCGAGCTTGGTATGCAAAAATGGATAGCTTTCTTATTGATACCAATTTTTCTAGATGTCATTCTAACCCTAATGTCTATACTAAGAAAGTAGGAAGACATCTCATAACCCTTGTTCTTTATGTTGATGACCTTATTCTCATTGGTAGAGACCCAAACTTTTAACCCATGTGACATCCAACATTAAAAAAAAATTTGAAATGAAAAACTTAGGATATTTGTATTATTTTCTTGGCCTCCAAGTATTGCAAACCAAGGAAGGAATATTTATTTCCAAGTATAAGTATTCTTGTGACCTTCTTCATCGTTGTCACATGGATGATTCTAAACTAGCGCCTTCTCCCTTCCAGTCTAGAGTCAAAATTTCTACCACTTATACTTCTCTAGAATTTGATGCCACCATGTACCATCTGTTAGTTGGTAGCCTCTTATCTTTGGCTCATACATGTCCTGATATTTCCTTTGTTGTTGGTCTTGTTGCCGGGTATATGCAATCACCCCATGAAAGCCATTAGAAAGTAGCTAAAATGATACTTCGATATGTCGATATTATAGGTCATGGGGGACTCCTTTATTCATTGGTTTCACTGATTCATATTGGGTTGATGACCCTAATGATCGAAAGGATACTATAGATTATGTTATCAGCCTTGGTTCAAGACCTGCCACTTGGGACTATAAGAAAAAAATAGGCTATTTCCTTTTCTTTAGTAGAAGTAGAGTATCATGCATAGGTTAATGCAAGTCAAGAAGGCTTATGGATTTGACATATCCTTTTATATTTCGGCTTCCAGAAACAATATCCGACCACCATTTGGTGCAAAAATCAGAGTGCCATCAAGCTCACCAAAGATCTGGTTCAACATCAATGAAACAAACACATCGAGCTACACATGAAATTGTTCAGAAAACGCATTCATGATTGAGTTATTGAAGTGTTATTTTTCCCTACAGAAGATCAATTTGCACACATTTTCACAAAGTCTCTCCCAGAAGAAAAGTTTTCCAAACTTTGATTTATGTTAGGAGTTCAAGAAATTGTCATTAAGGGGGGATATGCTCTAATCCCTCCTTCCTTCTCTTATTGTGTCACCTTTGTAAATCCTTCAATCCTATCCCAAGTTATTTTTAATGGGGGATGTTAGGATATTTAAACACTTGGGATTTAGTTAAGTTCAACTTGGTCTAATGTGTAGTTGGGTTAAAGTGTGTTTCTTTAGTATGCATTAGTATGCATTTGTAGTTAGGAAATCCAACAGTTATGATATGGATCCAACATAGAGTGATCCAACTAGTCATATTCTCCTTGATCTTAAAAACTACATTGATGCATGGCTTAACACTTGAGTGGTCCATGATCTCTATTTAAAGAGCATGGAGGGTCATTTTTTTGGATTTTCCTTATTTATAGAGCATTAGTGTTACTATTGTTATTTTACTTCGTTATCATTAGCATATATATATATCATGTACTGAGAAGTAGAAAAATAAACAATAGAAAAAATAAAACAAGATATTTCTCCTAGGAAAACCCCAAATGGTGGAAAAACCCAACAACCTTTCTTAGTTAGATTTCGTTCACAAAGAAAGTCCAATAAGATAAACCCTAACACAAGTGCTAAATCAACCAAAATACCACCCCAACTGTAGAAACAACACCATACAAAGGTAACACGCCTCCTTGAGGAGTAGCGCATAAGAGAGAGATGCAAAAATTCTAAACAAGAAGAAATTGAGTCACTGCAACAACTGTGTCTCCTTCTCCAAACTTGCGCCTTGATTTTGTGTAGCTGGGAGAGTGTGAGTGAGTGAAAAAATGAGCCAAGGGATTCTCTATTTATAGTCTTCTTTTCCTTCTAGTTGAGCTGACTTCTTCTGGGAAGGTGTCTTTTCATTATACTTTATTCTTCTGGGATGACTTCTCTTCTAGGGTATTTCAACAACTGTCCAATGGATCTCTTGCTTCCCGAATATTCTTTGCATCTAAGAAAGGTCATCTAGGAGGGAAATATCCTCCCGCAACTATCAAAACATCAACACTCCCTCTTAGCTAGGGAGGCATCTTTCACGTTGTCATCATCTGGTAGTCCACTGACTACTCTACAATCTGCTAGTGGGCGCACAGTTGCTACAATGCCTTTGGTAGCTCAAATCATTAGGCATAGTCTATGTGATCAAACGATAACACACACAAATACATCCATTGACTTGGTAATATCCATGACAATCAGCTAGTAGCACACAACTACTACAATGTCATCCAATAGATCACAACTGTTGCCAAGTAGTACACAACTATTTTCTAGTGATGCAGGACCATTGCCAGTGGAACAGATCCACTGTAGTAGCACATAAATACTACAATGTCATGCAATATATCACAACTCCTTCCAAGTAGTACAAAACTACTATCCAATGACGCACAGTCACTTCCAGTGGAACACATCCATTGTAATAGCACACAACTATTGTCTGGACTCACACAACCTCCACCAGTGGAAAACATCCACCGAAGTAGCACACAACTATTGTCTAGAGTCACACATCCTCCACCAGTGGAACACATCCACCAAAGTAGCACACAACTACTGTCCAGAGTCACACAGCCTCCACCAGTGGAACACATCCACTGAATTAGCACACAACTACTGTCCAAAGTGACAGCCTATGCCAATGGAACACATCCATTGTAGTAGCACACAACTATTGTCTAGAGACACATAGTCTCCACCAATGGTACACAACCACTGAAGTAGCACACAACTACTGTCCAGAGTCACACAACCTCCACCATAGTCTTACAAATACATGTGTGATGTTTCTTCTCTCAATAGGTCCGACAGTGCATTACGCCCTCAATCACCTCACATGACTGATCCAGGGATCCCTTGTCTAGAGGGGTTAGTTTGCATGAGAATAAACAATGCACCTCCCTCTCAATGAGGGTGAACATTTGGCAACACTCCAAGATTGTCCCTGAAGTACTCATACTTCACTCTTGACAAGGGCTTGGTGAGAATGTTCGCTATCTTCTCATCTGTGGATATCACCTGGAGCTCCACAACTCCTCTCTGCACCATGTCTCGAATGTAATGATATTTGATCTCTATATGCTTAGACATTTCATGGAATACATGGTTCTTGGTAAGGTTCACGCAACTTTGATTATCCCAATGTATCAAACTTGGCTCCAATTCTAGATCAAATATCCTGGCTAGAAACTTCTGGAGCCACACTGCTTCAAGGATTTCCACGCTTGCTACGATATACTCTGATTATGATGTACTGAGTGCCACTAATGTCTGCTTCCTTATCAACCATGAGATCATGCATGATCTTAGAATAAAACAATATCCATAAGTAGTCTTCTAATCCACTGAAATTCCTGCCCAGTCAAAATCTGTATATCCCTACAGCTTTACATCTCCACTCGAGACATATCTTAATTGATATCCAACTATAACATGAAGGTACCTCAACATATGCTTTTCTTCCATCCAATGTACCTGTCTGGGTTCATCCATGTATTGACTCAAGGTATTCACTAGAAAGCATATGTGTGGCCTAGTGTTAACCAGGTACATCAAGGATCCGATCAACTATCTGTAAATCATGGGATCCACAAAATTTGAAGATTTATCACTCAAGAGATTCAGATTTATCGTCATGGGTGTGGTCATGGACTTGCAATCCATCATCCCAAATTTCTTCAGGATCTAAACAATATATTTTCCTTGGCTAAGGAAAATCTCATCTGATCTCTGCCACACTTCCAATCCTAAGAAGTAATGCATCAGACCTAGATCCTTCATCTCAAAATCTGAAGTGAGCTCCCTCTTACACCCATCAATGAGCTTCTCATCCCCTGTTAGAAATAAGTCATCTACATATAGAACCAATATCAATGGGAATCCATCCTCAACCTTATAGTAAAGGTTAGGATCTGCCTCACTCTTGGTAAATCCAAAGCTCATAAAATATCCATCTATCCTGGAATACCATGCCCTAGGTGATTGCTTCATACTGTACAAGGCCTTCTTCAGTCTGCACACATGGGACTCCTTCCCATGGATCACAAAGCCTTGTGGTTATTCTATGTACACTTATTCCTCTATTACACCATTCAAGAAAGAAGACTTGATGTCCATCTGGTGTAATTTCCATCCCATTGTGGAAGCAATCACAATGATTGATTTAATGAAAGTGTATTTTTCTATAGGAGCAATGGTTTTGTCATAGTCTTCTCCCTCTTTCTTGGAGAAACCTCTAGCCACAAACCTTGCCTTGTACTTCTCTATGGTGTCGTCTGCAACATGCTTGATCTTGTAGATCCATTTGGAAGTCACAAATGAATTCCCTTATGGTCTCGGAATGACCTCCCATACATCATTCTTCATGATGGACTGATACTCCTCCATCATGGAATCCTTACATTCTGGCTTCTCAACAACTTCTTCAAAAGTGGAAGGTTCTGAATCAATGATGTTTCTCATTAGTGCCACATAGATGGAAAACTTATGTGTTCTCTTGCTCTCTCTAAAGGATCCTTTGGGAGATGGATGTCCTTCAACTTTCTGCAAGGTGTTCCGAAGCCAAGATGGTCTCTTCTTGGAAAACATAGCTTCTTCAGGTAGATCTACATGTCTTTCTGACTCTACCATATCATTCTAAACTTCTGGGATGGTTTCTTCAGGTGTAGAGTCTACCATGACTGTATATTTGGGAGCCTCTTTCTCTATTTGGTCCTCATCTATGTGATATTATCTAGATATTATGAAGGCTTCATCTTCATCAAATGTTACATCCTAGCTGATCTTGATCCGTCCCTGCCCTAAAATTTAAATTCTATAGGCCTTTGAATTCTCACTGTATCCAACAAATATGCCCTTCTTTCCTGAAGGTTCCAATTTTGTTCTCTTTTCCTTGGGAACATGTATAAGCACTGGACAACCAAAAATCCTCAAGTGACTGATTATTGGCTTCTTTCCAGTGAACACCTCTTTAGATGTCTTGTTCCCCAATATCTTGTGAGGGATTATGTTATGTACGTATACAACTGTATTGGATGCTTCTGTCGATAAGTGCATGGGTAGGCCCTGGTCCTGTATAGTCGCTTTTTCTTCTTCTATGATGGATCTATTCTTCCTTTTTGCAACCCCATTCTGCTATGGGTTGTTTTAGTCTCTAATTTTGTCTTGGTTTAAGTAAGAAACCCTTGTCCTAAATCCTCCTTACCCATCCCTCATTTTTCCGTTTTCATCTATTTTCATTTTTTAGATTTTGGATATTTCATGGTTTGCATTAAAATTTTTGATGATTTATTTGAGTTTTGATTATGAAAAACATTGTTTAAACTAGAAGTGTCTCCTTTATGCCGTTGGAATTTTCAAATTTCAAGTTGTCAAACGTGCTATAGGAATAAGCCTATTCCCGTAGTGCCAAATAATCATGCCATAACGTGTGCCTGCTATCCCGATTTAGTTATGATAACAAGATCATGATCTAAGAGTTTGTGTGTTCCCACGAGAATTTGGTAATCATTTCTAAATCCAACAAGTTCAGAACATAATTGCTATACACGCGCGCAGGGTTCATTTCAAAATCCCCTGTTATTTAATGATTATTATGTGATCGGTTGGAGTTGTTTTAAGTTCAACCTTGCAGGGAGAAATACAGGTATCCATTCAAAGCAACATGCATATATCATCAATTGCAAGAAGGGAATTTGGAACTCGAGTGCGTTAGTTGCAGATTTGAGTTTAAATGGTGCCAAAGCGGAGTAGACAAGTCACCAGAATCGAACCAGAAGGTGTCAAACTCCTTGAATCCTACCCTCAAATGGCTCAAAGATTCAGATACGTCGGGTGGTTTGAGTTCCTCACTACATTTCAAGGATATGACGAATAGGTTTCCATGGAATTTTCTTTGAACTTTGATGGTCATGAGGTCGAAATCGACAAGATGTTGATGCTGGTGACAGAGCAGACTATAGCCAAGGCTTGCAGGCTCATGGTTGGAGGGGAAAGATGGTGGAAGAATGAACACATGGTCACTGAGTTTGTGAATCAATTCCTCCTTCCAGATAAGCAGAATCCAGATTGGAGAAGGGGAATTCCTTGCAGCTGGGTTCGACCCGAATGGCACACTGCCCTGGTGGTGATTCACAGATACATCACCTACGAAGGGAGGTTTTCTTTGATCTACATCTACCATATCAAAATACCGATGCATCTAAATGGTGACTACCCTTTAAACCTTCCTTATTTCCTGCTTAAAAGTTTGACAAAAATGTCCAAGAAGGTGTAGTTGATTTCCACTAATGCCAAAGGAAATTTGTTCCATCAAGTCCTGATTAAAACCCTAGCCATGTCTGTCTTGAATGAACTACAAAAGCCCTGGAATTGGTTCACAGAATCCTTAAAACCTATTACTCAATCCAATAAGTCGAAAAAGGGCAGAGGGAGGAAAACTGTTAAACAGGGTCGAGATATTGCTAATGAAAACCCTGTAAAAGACGAATCTTCTAATATCAAGGTAACTAAAAAGAGCAGGAGTAAGAGACTTAGATGGGAGCCTGAACATGAAGTGCTTCCTGAGGAAGATTTCAAAGAAGAGACAAATTCAGATAATGATCTCATTGCTCAAACTGCAGTCAAGTCTGAAATGCCATCCACTAGCAAAAAGAACGTTGCAGTCAAAGGAAAAAGGAAAAAAGGTGTGTGTGTATCACAAAAACCTCGGAGAAATTCAGTTAGGGATACTAATAGGCTGAACTCAAAAGCAATGTTCAATCCTACCATTAAAGAAGAAAACACCATAATCATAGATGATGATTCTGAGGATGTTGAAACAAGCACCAGGAAAAGAGCAAAGACGACTCCTTTTCCCAAGAAATCTGTCAGCAAAGGAAAGGGAAAACTTACACCACCTACAGGCCCTGTAACGAGAGCTTCAACTATATTAGCTAAGGCTAAAGAGATGGCTAAAGGCATCAGTGAATTCCCTGAAGAAAAATAGGATTACCTGGAAGATTCAGATTACTTACCAGATGTACCTGGAGCTATGGATTCATCAAGTTCTGAAGAAGAACATAGCCCAAAATTGATTTCAAAATATCAGGTTAAAGCCAAAGAACCCAGTGTTACTTTAAATCTGAATGAAACTGCACCCTCTGAAGATTGTTCAGGATTCAGGGTCGAGATAAGAACTGATAAGGAAAAGATTAAAGAATTTTAGAAAACCATAAAATAGTTAAAGAAGGAAAAGATGCAGATAGAACAGTGGAATGCTCGCCAGCAGGAAATAATTCAAAGTTTTAAAAAGAAGAAGAAGGAGAAACAGGCATTGCTTAAGGAACTCAGGGAAATCAATTTCAAACTTTACTGGCACAATGTTGTGTTAACCACAAAGCTCAAGCAGAAAAATGCCAAAGCCTCTGCTGCAATTTTATCTTAAAAGGTAACACGAAGAGTGGTTACAATTTTGTTTAAAGGTGCTCCAGGAGATATGGCAAATAATTACTTGTTTTGATCAAGGAAATGCTAAGACTTCGACCTGCTTTATAGAGTCAAACGAAATCCCTATTTTGTAGAGTCAAATGTATTGCTGAAAATGTTTGTTATATCAAGCTGTTGAGCTGTGGACTATTTTGGAAATAGTAGCTCATTTTTTAGTGACATAATTTAGGATCTGGATACTCTTTGATTCTAGTCATTTAAAGTTGTCCTAGATAATAGGATCTGGTAGTTTCATAGTTTTTTTAAATAGACAGAAGATATACCTTATGGTGGTCGAAAATTTGGAGATCTAGAGAGATTTTTTGTGGAGATTATTGTAAAGGCATGTATGTTCAATTGACACTTAATAGCAAAGGCATATGGATGGTTAGACCTTCTCTTTTCTACTCTGTTATTTCATTTTTCATGCTTGAATTTATTATTCAAATTGCAATGCTTTTGGTTCTTGAATGTTAATTTATACAGTGTAGATTTTGTTGTAGAGATCATTTTGAAGTAATGATTTCAAGATGATACCCTTATTTCTTTATAATATATTGAAACTAAACTTTGTGAAATTGACAAATTGAAGATTTCACTTTCTTTTTCTTGAATTGGTTTACTCCATCTATGTATCTACCTATTATTCAGCCAATGGGATATGCAATGTTTTAATCTTGATTTTCATGCCATGTTATAAGCTTGACCCAGTTTTCAACCATTATACCAAAACCAAATCATAAAACCCTCAAAAATACTTTGCAATAAAATTAATGATGCCCTAGCTTGCCCTTACCAGTCGAGTGCAACTTTAGGGACTAACAGGTTGTAGGGAGTTGTAATCTCCCTCTTAATCCCCGCTTCTTAGAAAAATTATTTAAACTCCTTTGAGGTGTACTCACCTCCATTACCGGATCTCAAAACTTTAATCTTCCTTTAGAGAGATTCTCAACTAAAGACTTCAATTCTTGAAACTTGTTAAAAACTTCATCTTTTGCTTTCAGGAATTAGATCCATGTCTTCCTATAATAGTCTTCTATGAACAACACATAGTATACAAAGTTGAAAAGTGATGGCACCATCATCTGTCTGCATACATCAGAGTGTATGATGTCCAAAATACATTTGGATCTGCTATCACTGCTTGTAAAGCTTCCCTTGACATTCTCATTAAGTGCACAACCTTTGCATACTCCATCATGGTCTATCTAGATTTTTGGTAGACCTGTAACCATTTTTCTCAAAACTGGTAATGATCTATAGTTAAAGTGAGCAAGCCTTCGGTGCCATAGTTCACTGGAACTAACACTTTTGTGTACAAGATATTTTTCTTGGTATCTCTTCAACTTATACAATCCTCCCTCTCGGACACCAATCACAATGGCTTTATTTATGCTTGAATTTTTGGGCCATATAAGGGCTTGGCCATCCACAAAATCCACCCTAAAACCTTTATATTCTAAAGCTGAAATAGATAGAATATTCTTCTTTAAACCTTTTACAAATAGTATATCTTTAATTGAAAAAGGGTTACCTGAGTCAAGTTGTAAGGAGGATTCTCCAATGCCTTTGATTGCATGCTTGGAATCGTCTCCAAGCACCACTTGAAGTGAGGAGTAATTTTCTATTAATTTTGATAGAGAGTTTCTGAATCCGGTCATATGCTTGGAAGCACCGATATCTATGAGCCAGGTATCACTTCTTTGAGTGATTGTCAGGGATGATTTTAAGGATGGAAATTTATATTAAAATGTAGAAACATGGGCTAATATTACTAGTCCTTAATATGCAAAATGTAAAATGTTTGGCGATAGTTTTGTAAAAATATTCAAATTTTAAAGGATTTTATATACTTTCTATAAAATTTGGAAAATTTTGAGGTAAAATAATATTATTCTATGGAATTTGGGTGAATGGATTTTAGAAAAAATGGAAATTGGCAAATCATTTTTTGGGAAAACATGGAAAATTAGCCCATTTGTGAAATTTATCCCCTAAAATCATCTATGGATGGTTCCGGCGAGTGCTTAAATGAATACAAATTCTTCATCTTTGGGTTTGTGTTCTTCAACATCAACTGCATGTGCATGATGATTCTTCTTCTTTTCCTTCTCGTGTTTGTGAGGACATTGTGTGGCATAATGTCCCACCTTCTTGCAATTGAAGCATTGAACCTTTGACATATCCTTGTTATGATGTGGCTTCTTAGAATTCCTTGGATGACCTTGTTCTCTTTCCTTTCTCTTCTTCACTTTTGCTGCAAGTGCTTGGTTTTCCTCATCATCTACCTTTTGTTTCTTGGATATCAATCTAGATTCCTCTTGAAATCAATTTTCCCATAACTTGTCAAACTTGGGTAACTTCCTTCTTGCACAAATTCCTTGGACAAATGAGTCCCAAGAGGAAGGGAAACCATTTATCATAGTGGTTACTATTTCAACATATTCTACTAGATCTCCAATGGCTTCTAAATGGTCTTTGATTTGTGAGATCCTTGTAAAGAAGTTAGCTATCGTCTCTAACTTGTTCATAGTCACATTTATGAGTTGATGCCTTAGGGTAAGCTTCTGACTAGTGTTCTTGATTTTATAGATTCTAGTTATGGCATCAAACATCTCCTTTATTTTCCTTAGTTCTGATACATTGGGTATCAAGTGATCCTTGACTAAGTCTGTCAAGATCCTCTTGGCCTTGACCTCATTCTTCTTGATTTTTTCCTTTGCTTCTTCATCTTCGGGTTCTGGGAGGATCTTTTTGACGTGATCCAGTAATTCATTCTCTTATAGAATGAGTTGTATTCTATGCTTCCAAGATCTGAAGTTATCTTATCGATCCAATCTATCCTCAACTTTCATACCGGTTGACATTTTCGTCGGTAGAAACCCTAACACTGAAAAACCTTGATTTTTCAAACTTCAACAAACTGCACGTTGAGGGTTTCAGGGGATGCGCTAGGTTAGGGTGCACTGCTCTATGAAGGAATTATTCCCAACGTCCTTGGGATAGTGCTCAATGAGCTTGATAAAGTATTACAACTACAAGGTGTTGCAAGGTACCATTGTAGCAATCTTCCTTCCAGTGGTCAAACTGTTTTGAAGGTAACCAACTTTGATACCATGTTGGATTTTCCTTATTTACAGAGCATTAGTGTTACTAGTG
>ML787810.1:96757-125030 GCA_009831015.1 Picea engelmannii | reverse complement strand
TCCTTCATTGGTTTGCAAAACTTGGAGGCCAAGGAAATAGTGCAAAAATCCTAAGTCTGTCATTTCAAATTTCTTCTTAAGGCTGGTTTTCACATGGTTTAAAAGTTTTGGGTCACTACCAATAAGGATAAGGTCATCAACATAAAGAACAAGGATTATGAGATGGATTCCTACTTTCTTGGTATAGACATTAGGATCATAATGGCATCTAGAGAATCCAATGGCAATAAGAAAACTATTCATTTTGGCATACCAAGCTCGGGGAGCTTGCTTGAGACCATAAAGAGATTTCTTGAGTCGACAAGCAAGGCTAGAGTCATTATGGACATAGCCAGGAGGTTGTTCCATGTATATTTCTTCTTTCAAATCGCCATGCAAGAAGGAAGATTTAACATCCATCTGATGGACCTCCCATTTATGTGAGCCAGCAAGGGCAAGAACAAGGCGGATGGAATTCATTTTGGCTACAGGGGCAAAGGTTTCATTATAGTCAATTCCTTCAACCTGGGAAAATCCTTTGGAAAATAACTGAGCCTTGTGTCTTTCAATACTTCCATCTGACACATACTTAGTTCTATAGACCCATTTACATCTGACAAGTTTTCTTCCTTTTGGAAGAGGTACAAGATCCCAAGTATCATTTTCCATTAAAGAATGATACTCTTCATTCATTGTTGTATCCCAATCTGGATGACCTGAAGCTTTTGCAAATGTCTCTGGATCATGAGTCTCTGAAACTTGAGCCAAAAGAGAAGAGACTCATTGGAACTATGAACGTGTTCGACGCTGATTTGAAGGATCACTGACAAGACCACCAGATGCTTCTCGTGTTGAACAAACCCATCTAGGAAGCGGTGGAACTGGTGTTGGTTCATATTCAAAGGACTCATTTGGAGGAGGGTGAGCAGGTGGAGGTGGATTTTCATCCTCACTATCATCATCCGAAGAAGAAACCAGATCAAAAGAAGGCACACATGCCAAATATGGATTGCAGGCCGAAGAAGGCACAACCGTCGAATTAGGCTTGTAGGCAAAAGAAGGAACAAACACCGAATTAGGCGCACAGGCCAAGAGATTTTCATCAAATTTAACATCTCTTCTAATAATAATTTCATTGCAATGTGATTGAAGAAGTCTGTAATCTTTGACATCTTCAGAATAACCAACAAATATACACTTCTCACTTTTAGGCTACAATGCTTTCCTTTTCTCATTAGGAATGTGAGCCCATGCTATACTACAAAATACACGGAAGTGACTTACATCTAGTTTAATTTTAGTCCAAGCTTCTTCTGGTGTTATATTTTTAAGAGCCTTTGTGGGAGTGTGATTTATTATGTAATTTGCACAGTTGATGGCTTCCACCCAATACTTTAGACTTAATCCCTTAGATTGGATCATACAATTAGCCATTTCTTTTAATGTGCGGTTCTTTCTCTCAACAACACCATTTTGTTGTGGTGTATATGGAACAGTGTGTTGCATTTGGATTCCCTGTGTAGTGTAGTAACTTGTAAAATTATTGTTCACATATTCGCCCCCATTATATGTTCTTAACCTTTGAATTTGATGTCCATATTGCTTTTCTGCAAGGGCCTTGTAGGCCAAAAACTTGTCAAAAACTTTGCTCTTAAGTTTTAAGAAGTAAACCCAAGTGCATCTGGAAAATTTATCAATGAAAGTTAAGAAATACTTGCACATAGAAAAAGAAGGAGAAGAAAGTGGACCACACAAATAACTATGAACAAGCTGCAAAGGACTCGAGGCATGCCAAGAGGCACGCTTTTCAAAACTGTCCCAATGATGTTTTCCGAGAACACAACTGGCACAAACACAATCTCTGCATGAAACAATAGGAAGATCAATAACCATCTGTTGATTACATAGTTGTTGCAATGAGCGATAGTTTAGATGACCAAACCGCTCATGCCAAAGTTTGCTCAAGTCATCACTATGAGCAATAAAAACTGATGAAAAAGATGATGACCCAAAGTTGTCAAACTTATACAACCTGGTAATATCATCAGCAATTCCAGTTGCAAGAAAATGATTAGGATCTTTTAGATCCTTGATTACAACTTGGTGAGGTGAAAACTCTACGTTTTTACCTTCACCTAAATGAGAGATTTGATATACTGATAGAAGGTTACAAGAAAGACTTGGAACACATAATACATCATTGAAATGGCCATTTTCTACTTGTACTGTTCCAAATCCCTCAACACTAAGAGATCTATCATCACCAACAAATATTTTCTTGGTGTTACATTCATTTAGAGTAGAAAATATGTCTCTATCCTTAGCCATATGATAATATGCTCCAGAATCAATAAGCCACTTATAAGAAGTAGAAGTAGAAGCTGTATTGAAGGAGAAACCAGAAGAAAAAAGTGCATGTCCATGAGAAGAAGAAAAAGAAGTAGGATCAATACTGATTTTGTGCTTCTTAATCGCTCTTCTAAAGTTGCCATCTTCTTGAAACATTTGGACTATTCATGACCATCTTTATCACAAAAGTTGCAATGTTTATCAGTCTTCTTATTTTTATATTTTGCTCCTTTGTCTCCATTCGGAGCAAAAGATGCCTGAGTGGGTTTGGGACCCTTATATTGCTTGTTGTTGTGGTGAGGATGTTGCTTCTTGGGATTCTTGGGTTTATCTTTTTGTTGGGCAACTAAGGATTTGTTGGAGGTACCTGCAGTGGTGATCACTCCAAGTTGTACAAGCTTATCTTCCTCTCTAATCAAGGTAGCACAAAAGGACTCAAGAGTGGGTTTTTCATAAGCTTTCCCTAGAGCCTCTCTCATGGCTAAAAGGTAGATACAAACACAGAATATGCACTACCTAGCTTAGAAAGAATAAGATAGATGCAACCCTCTTCCTACATTTTTATCTCACATTCTTTACATAAAATTCTGAGTGTTTTAAACTTAGATAGATAGTCTCCAAGGCAAGAAAAATCACTTGGACTCAAGGTTAGTATTTGATTTTCTAATTGTTGTGCTCGAATAATATTGAGTTTACCAAACAAAGATTCAATCTTTTACCAAGCTTCTTCGGGGTCATCAATGTCTTGAATGTAGTACCTTAAATCAAGAGAGATGGACATTATGATTAGTCCACATGCTTCATCACTCCTATTAGCCCATTTGACTTTCTTATCATCATTAGTGGGTTCTTTTTCCTTTCCCAAGGTAATCCGGTACAAGCCTTTACTTCTCCCATATGAGATTTCCATTGGAAGTAGTTGTTGCTGGTAAGCAAGACATTACTTAAGTATATAGGGGCTTCCACAGTGCAAGATATTAGATATTATTTTCGGGATTAGCTTAGTGTAAGTCATTAATCTATGACCCATATTCATGAGTATTAGTCGCAACTGACCAATAATTCTCATGATTTGAATAGTCCACTTAGCACTCATTGCATCGGGTGATGCTCACAGGGGTGAAGAGATGGGATTGAAGCAAACAAAATGAATCGCATAGCATCAATCATCACTTCTGGGGCTTGCACCCGGTAACCAGGACTTCCCAGGTGGTCACCCATCCCAAGACGCCTCTAGCTCAAGCGCACTTAACTGTGGAGTTCTCCCCACAATCAAGCCCACTTATCTTGCTACCCCATTTGCAAAACCTTAGCAAGTATTGTGCCTTATGAAGTACCCAGTTAGAGCTCCCTTGACTCTTATTATAATCCATATTAAATATGCAGATAATATGGATTTAAAAACTAAAACTGATGATCTGTATGGAAAGATCTCAAAAATTTATGCGGTTTAAAAAAAAAATGGAACTGAAAACGGACTTCTGATGCGAGAGTTATGCCCTTTTAAAAAAAAGGAATAAATTGTAACCAACTGACCATGTGATAGTGTAACTTGCTTTATGAAGTGACCCACTTTTATAAAGAGAAGTGGGGATCACTTTTACAATGAAGTTACTTTATAACAGAAAAGATGCATGCAAAATAAATAACTCTAAAATAAAATATTAAAGCTACTTATAGTGATTCACTTTTATACTTGAAGTGAAATACACTTTACAATTTTAGCATGAACTTTTTCAAAGAAGTAACAAAAAGAGAGACTTGAAATCAAGACCTCTTACTTAATAAGGCAAGTTTTAACCAAATGGTCTAGCAAAACATATTGTAATGTTCAGAAGGAGGATTTTTGTTGTTGTTGTTGTTGGAGAGCGTGCTTAAAAAAAAAATCTTTTCACAAAAGGAAAAAAAATCGCTTCTCGATGACAACAAGGGTTAGATCTCGGTTAGCTTACCCGGAAAATGCACATTTTCCTATCTGTTTCTGATTTGCTGAGATCACACAGGTGTGGGGAAAATAGAATACGTAGATCTAAAAGAGTAGCAACCCAGAAATAAAAAAAATACAAACCAAAATAAAACCAAAATAAAACTTTGTAGAAATTTAAAAAATGTGTATTCAGGGTTTATACCCCCGGATTTGACTGTAATGGTTGTATCTTGGGAAAATGGAAACCTTTTCGAGTAAAAAGAAAAGTGTTCCTAAATGAAACGAGTGCTCCGGACGTAATGGAACAATCCTCTCAGCCCAAAAATGTACGTAAATGACATAAAATAGAGATGAGGAAACTCAGCTTCACGATCTCGATATACAACAAGAGTGAGTCTTAAAATAGGCTCTGATACCATGTTCAACAACACACGTATTCCAACAGAGGGAGAACATCTTCAATAACCGCTCACATAACCAGATCAAAGAACAACACACCGATGTTTTCACGTGGTAAAACCCCTATGGGGAAACATCCACGACCCTAGCCAACGCGACCACTTGGAGCAGTTTATTAATGCAAAGAAAAAGATTACAAAGAGATTTTACAAGAGAGTTTCTCACAATCGATCATCGACAATTGACCCTCCATGCTCTTTAAATAGATATCATGGACCAATCGGGTGTTAAGCCATGAATCAATGGTCGTTAAGATCGAGGAGAGTATCAACTTTCATATCACTCTATGTTGGGAACATATTGTGACCGTCGGATTTCCTAACTACAAATGCATACTAATGCATAATAAAGAAACACACTAAGAAACACACTTTTACCTAACGACATATTAGACCAAGTAGTTCTTAACTAACTCCTAAGTGTCTAAAATATCCTAACACTAGGCATCCCCAAGAGCTCTCTTTTGTCCAATTATCTAGGAGTCCCACTCACAGGGGCGACTTCTCGTAATATCTCCTGGGACAACCTACTACTCTCCATCTCCAACAGACTCAACAATTGGACCTTCAGATCACTTAATCTTGTAGCTTGATTGGTTCTTTTAAAATCTATTCTTCAATCCTTGCCAACCTACCTCTTTACCCCTCTAGCAACACCCCAATCAGTCATCAGGGACATTAGGAACATCCAACGCAACTTCCTGTGGCACATACATCACCTAAACACGAAGTGGGTGTTAGTAGGTTGGGACAAAATCTGCAAGTCTAAAGCCTTAGGGGGACTAGGGCTTCAAGATATAGGGAAGCTAAATCAAGTCATGGGGAAAAACTATGGTGGCATTGGTTCAAGCACCCCACAAAACTTTGGGCAAAAATCTGGAAAAGGAAGTATGATCCCACTACCAGAGAAGAGAAACTAATTAGATTCAATGATCAGGTTCAGGGATCCAATATCTGGAACACGAATTGGAACAATCGAATGCTCATTCAGAAGCATTCTTTCTGGAAGATCTGAAATGGTGAACACTCCCTGTTCTGTCAAGACTCATGGCAACAACAACCGCCTCTAACCACTCTTGAAGACCTCATCCCCCTATGTCAACAAATGCAGTCCGGGGACTCCCGGTTGGTAAAGGATCTATGGAGAGAGAATGATCGACACCGACCATGTCACAATTGGAGGACTGAACCTCATGAACTTTACCTTCAAACGGAGCTGGATCTATAGGCCTATAAAGACTGTGCAAATCAAAGGAAAATTTACATCAGGGAAGGCCTGGATATACTCATATGGGGGAACTCCATAGCAGGCAACTTCTCAGTCAAAGAAGTTACCAGAAACAACCAAGGGAACGTATCTGGGGAAAGATATGGAACCCAAAATTCTGGTCGAAGGTGTCCATCTTCTTATGGATTACCATTCAAAATCACATTCTCACATGGGACAATCTTCGGAAACAAGGATTCATAGGCCCCTCAATCTGCCCCTCTGTCAACAACAGGAAGAAACGATGGAACATCTATTCAACAATTGCAACTACAGTGAGATCATTTGGGACATGGGGACACAAGTAATGTGATGCTCCAACAGAAATTGAACCAGTATCATAAGAACAATGGAGAACTGGGACTCAATTTCCTATCAAAACCCGATCTTGGATCGCATCTGGAAAATTTTACCTGGATTCACTATGTGGCAAATCTGGAAGGAAATAAACAAAACGATATTCCGGAGGAACCCATCCAGGTTCCTCTAGAATCCCTCCTCTTCACAGTGTTGAATGATTGGAAGCCCCCCAACCATAATACAACAAGCACAAGTGCCCCAACCGCCATGGAGGAGGCCACCTATATAATTGAGGAGGAATTCCTAGAGGAATTCCTCCATTTGGACTCTGCGGCCACAATTCAAAACACTGACAGCCAAGTCGGGACAATGGCAGAGGAGGTCAAGGAGGTGGAAGTTATGGATGCAACACTAGTGGACTCAGGTGCATCAATGGAGGACTTAGGCACAGAGGTGGAGGGTCACCCAGTCTTGGCGCCTCCACTACTCTCGACACTCCTTGATTTATGTCATGCTCCACCACCTTTCTTCCATCCAGAGCAACTCAAGCTTGTCTTTGAGCTACAGAACCAGATGGCTAACTAAATACATCGGGACATCCTCATGCACCAACGCATTGACATGCTCAATGATGCCTTCTCGAATGCACTAGAAGCTCAACATTGCTCGACCTGTGCGAGACCTTTCGTTCTCCAGCCTAGGGACGACCCTTTCAATGACGCTCTGAACAACATGCCCCCAGGTGCAAATGTGTAATTTCTTTGATTTGGTCACCTCGTGCACTCTCAGCTCATCTCTTTGTACTACTATAATGCAATTTTACAGTTCTATCTTCTTTTTCCAGTTGATAGTCTTTCTTCGTTGCATAGCATAGTTCAACAAGAAATCGAATATGCCACCTACTCTAGTTTCCATTTGGCAAGGCAGATGGCAGATTGCTATTTTGAATAATGACATCACAGTCTGCCACCTATTCTGGTTTCCGCTAATTTGGCGGAACAGGTGGCAAACTGTAGCCATGTGGCATTTGTACTCTAAAAGCTAAGTAATAGGAAATTCCCCTTTTTTATTTGAAAAAAAAAAAAAAAAACCTATGCTTTGCACTATTTAAGGAAACAAACAAAATTGGTTGTCCTAAGTGTTATATCATTGCACATATAAATTTTTGCATGTATGTTGGACGTAGTTTAATGATGCACAATTTGTTTTATGATCTATGCATTCAATCCATGCATTCAATCTCTAATTTGAGAATATAATCCAAGTTTGATTTTGAAATAATGTCTTTTTATATTTGTTTTCTTCCTTTTAATTGTACTTTTCTTATTCTAATCCAAACAATCCTAAAAAATTGATTTATAATAATGCATGTACTACTTTGTAAAAAAAATTAGTTGTATGATAGGAAAAGTCATGGTCATTATGTAAAATTTCCCCTTAAATAATTAAATAATTATTTGATATGAATGCTTTTTTTTATGATGTATTTCGTCATTTTTCTTCATTTTTTTTCTTAAATAATTATTTGATATGAATATTTTTCTTTATGATGTATTCTGTCATTTTTCTTCATTTTTTTTCTTAAAATATTGAGGATTTTTTTTTTTTTTTTTTAATTTCTAATAACATATAGCCCTCATCATAAACAATATTTATTTAATTGTTTCAAAAATAAAAAGTGTTATACAAGTAAGTGAATTCATGCACTAATGTTTTTGTAATTAGTTCATTATTCTATTTATTGGATTGTTTATTTTCAATGCATGTTTTAATTTCATAATTTTTTTAATGAATTATTCATTCCACTCAATGTAACTCTTTTAAAATTGTAAAATGTATTTTACATCATTGTTTTAATACTTTTATGATTAGATGAGCATAAATTTCATCAAAGAAATTTTGAATTTTATTTTTGAATTTTAATTGCTATTGCAATTGTTTTTGTTTTAATTGAGTAAAGCAAGTTGTTTTTACTTTTAATTAAGTAAAGTAAGTTGAAGCATAAAGATGTTAACATGAAATTGATAACACCCATAAAGCTTAATTGTGGTTTTTATATCTTTTTCTTAGCTTTGTTATTTGTAAAAAAATGTATTTTTATTTATTAATATTTAATTTAGTCATTTTTTATTATATTTATATTTTTGTTTATTCTAATACATGTATGTATATGAGTTGTAAATTTAGGGAAAACATTATTTTATAAAGTATTTTTATAAATTGTATAAAAATAATTTTTTGTGTTCAAAGGTAGTTATTCTTTGTGTTATTGTTTAACATTTTTTTATCTAGATGTTTTTGTTTGATACAAACAAATTAGTCCATTTGATTGTTTCAATAGTGTCATGTCTTTTTTTTTGCATTTCTTATTTTCGCAACTACTATCCAAAGTATATTCCTCCTCTTTTGTTATTCACTTTGTCTAGTTCATTTTAAGATGAAGATTAGCATTTTCTATATCACACAATGACATACTTTTGTTAAGTTCATGTTTAGATTAAGCTATATTTTTGCTAAATGTATTATTTTCTTATTGTTGCAAATATTTTCTCCAAACATAATTTTTCATATCATCCAAATCTAGGCCTTTTCACTTGTAGTTGTCATAGAAATATGTCAACATCTCATTTAAAATTTGTTTGTACCTTTTGTAATGGTTCATATTGTGTATGTGTCTTATTCTAGATTTCAAACACGTGAAATACTTTTTCTCTTTATTTAGAAGAAAGCATGCTAGTTATGATGCTTCTTGTTGAGAAGACCATATGTGTATTTTCATGTTCAATAGTGTAGCTAGCCACTTAAAATAAAGGTCCACCTTTAATTTTTCTTGGTTTAAATGACATGTGGATTGTATCATGTAAGCATGACAATTTGCTACTTTTGGTACTTCCATATTACACTTTTTCTCATATATTGTTGTACTCATCTATATGCAAAAGAGCCATTGTACATTATTGCATTGCAAAATGTCTCTGATATACTACATCTAAAACACAATACATTGTTTTCATTATTTTACAAATAAAAAATTACTTGAAAAGCTAATAAATACTGAAACTATGTTCACATGGTTTCAGAGAATATTTTTATTCACTTTTATTGATTCAAACTTGATGTTTTCATTTGAAAATTTGCTTTTCTTTGTTTTAAGACCAAAGGATGTCTCCATTTTTTTCATCAAAATCCTCATCATGAAACAACATTTCATGTATTTGTACCTAATTATTAATTTGAAGTTTGAATTTTAGTGTGAATAACACTTTCATCATATATTTGACTAAAGTTAAAATATGTTCCCCTATAATTTTATATGGTGCTATACTAATTAATACTGACTTACACACTATATTACAAGAAGGATGGGCCAACATGTTTTATTTTATAATAAAACATATTTGAACAAAATTATACATATTCATTAAAAAAAAATTAATTTAATTTTTTTTTTCTAAAATCTTTACATCAAAAATTTAAATATAACCATTATAATTCTCAACTTTATAAAACATTTACATCAAAATCTTTTCATTGGCACTTTATTACTTCTCTTGTATCATTTGAGAAGTTCTTGAAATCCAAAAATATCTCAACAATATATGGCTATAGACTCACCCAATCATGAAAACCCACTATCCATCACTTACTTATATAAACCTTTCCTTTTTATTTCTCCCCTCTCTTGTATCCTTTATTGTTGCTTCCTAATTCTTCATCATCCTTAGTCACAACTTTCTCACATAATAATCAAAAATTTAAATTCTTCTTGTATTGTTAAATCCTTGTCATTTATATTGCTGGTTAATTTTATTGATTTCATTTTCATTTATAAAATATGTTATTATTTTATTACTTCTTTCACCCTTCTTATTTCTTTTTTTCACAGCTAATTTTTCACCATTTTTTTTTCAAATTTATATTATTTTTCACCCTATTTAATCTTCACTCCAACATATTTTTTCAGATCATTCTTAGAACCTTTTTTAACCTTGTTGATGAGTGAAGTGTCCACTTAAAACTTTCAAAGTTTCTAAAACTCACACAGAGTTAAATCTCCAAAAAATACACACATTTTTATAAATCTTATAAACTCTTTACTAAATCAAAATTGTAAATATATATTTTATAAATTTGTCAGTGTAAATATAATTTTTATAAATTTTCCCATCTTATATCTTTAAAAAAAAATATAATCTTCAAAGTTGCATGAGACCACCAAAGTTATAGTAACAATTTGAAAAGATAAAAATATTAAAAATATTATTGAAATTAAAAATTTAACATTATAAAGATAATGCGTCTTTAATTCACTTTAAGACAGTTGGAAATTACTATTCCAGGAACCCAAATTAACAATAGTTGGTAATAGTGAATTGACAGTACAAAATGAATTCAATAAGCATTAAAATACAAATTTCCATATCTACAACCTTTTAACACTGCAGTTTCCACCATAGGGATGTCTGATAATGGCATTGATTCTCTTTCTCTCAGCACAAAGATATAGTTCTCCTCAGGAAGTATAGATTTTTTTTATAAATTGACAATTTTAAGGGAATGCTGAATTGTCCCAAAAGTATTGGTGGGATTTGTATCGGTGGGATTTGAACCAGATTAAACTCTACACTGATCATTCTGTTACTTGAAGTATAGACTTTACATATTTAAAAAAAAAAACTAATAGGAGAAATTGAACATGATAAAAAAATAATATCAGATTTAAACATATGCTACTCGAAGAAAATTGCTTCTAATTGACGTTGGGGAGTTTTCTGTCAACAAGAATTGAACTAGTGATTGAAATATTTCCCTAACAAGGAAAGCTTTTCTAGTTCTTGTACTTATTGTCAAAAATAATTATTTTAGTTTGTTAAGTTGACTTTTATATATATATATATATTTATTTATTTATTTATGTTCTTTGTAGCTCCTAATTTTATAGAATTCTACATTGCCTAATATTTGTGGTTGTTTAACATTTTGATATGGGTTGTTCAGATAAACGTTTATTCATTTTGAGTGTTTGAAGAATTTCAAATCACTTTCAAAGTTTTAAGATCAGTTATATTTGACAGATTTGTTCCATAATTTCATTTGTTTGTTTGTATGTACATTAAATGGTTATTCATTTTTTCAAATAAGTTTCATTTGTTGCAGGTTAATGATCACTTCATGGTATAGTTGTTTTGCATGTAGTTGTTGAGTATTGTTCCTTGAAAATGCTTCATTTATTTGATATGGAACACACAACGTTAATTGTTCTTATTTTTCAAGATATTTATCTTTATTGTACTTAATATCTCATAACATATTGCTTGCCATTATTTCTTCATTTTTTTTTTTTTTTTAACTACTTATGCAAATTAAGATAAGTATAAATGTTCAAAGCCTTAGGAAATGACACATATTAATTAATGGTTCAAAGATATATTATGTTTTTTTATTCATTTCGTTTTTGTTTTAATCTCTTTAACGTAAATGTTCGTCCATTTACAAGTCTAGTGTTTATGAAAATATAGTACCTTGAACCACTATTTAGTGGTAGAGATAATAATATGCACAAATTATTGTGAAGAAATGTGTTGCATGTTCACGTTGACATAATTGTTTGGTTAAGTTTTGTAATGAAGGACCTACAATATGCAACTACTACATAAGTGTGAAGTACAAATTGAGATTATGTATTTGCGTTTTAAACTTTTGAAATATGTCTAATGGTTCTTTGAAACAATACTATTGTTTAGTTAAGGTTACATTGTATGGCATGCATGATCATATTTGGAATGTTTTATTGTTTCAAATATCATCATTGCATTGGATTTTGTTATGTCATTGTGATATTGAATATGTTTAAGTATCTTATCATTGGAGATTGTGGAAAATTAAATATGGTAAACATTTTTGTTTCTTCTACAAGTTTTTGTACCATGATGATGTTAAAGTATTTTTAAGTCATTTGTAAGAATTGTTGAGTTGCAAAAATTCTACAAAACTTACAGCTTCTACATTCCTATTTGTTACATAATAATTCATGATCATGATTACTTCCTCTCTTTTAAAATTTAGTTACATAGAAGTAGTCCTTAATTTTATTGTATTTTTTGTCATCATTCTTAATATTGTATTTTTTGTCATCATAACAAATTAATTATGACGAAGCATTTATTCTCTTTCTATAGTAACATCCACATGTCTATAGATTGTTCCTAATCATTGACTCAATTTTTTTTATTTTTTTTTGTGAGTGTGAAATCATGTATTACTGAAAGAGGTTATGATACAAAAAAAGACAAGGGAAATCCCTTGATCTGCCAAAAAGGAAACCAAATCAGGGATCCCGGAGTTGCGCCGTCTGAGATAGCAGGGGGAGGGTTGGGCCTCCACCATGGGAAACCTACCCAGTCCTTCAGAAACCAGTTTGACAGACTAAACCATAACATATACATAAAACTTAACCCCCAAAAAACAGGGGTAGCTCCTATTCTGAAAACCACTTGACCTGGGGTTGGACCTGCGCTAGTCTAGGATGATGGAATGACTTGCATCGCCATCCTTTCTTTCCTTGTTTTCCTTCCTCCGCTCCACCGTTCGCATCTTCCTGATACAAGTTGGTGTTCTGCTCCAATCTGCTGGAGTGATTTCCATGTGGTGGACATAGCGTAAGTAAAGATGAAATTGGCCTACCATTCGTTCCATTTTTTCCTTTTGGCTCCTCTGGTCCTCATCTAGTCTTTTTGCATTGGCCTTCAGGTTGTTGAGGCGACTCAGAATTTCTGTGAGCATCTTCTTGAGGTCCCTGATAACCTCCCTGCTAGTCTCTTTCTAGTCAGCGTTCATCTTGTCTATCAGCATTTTTGTTCACTAGGCCTCCTCCACCGTTTTGTGATAGAGGGTTGTTCTGGGTTGCGTAGCCCCTGGGTCCCTTATCTCGTCTGCTTCTTGAATTAGTTTTGTCCAGGATTTTCCCTTGCGTGTAGTGTTTATTTCCCTCTCCCACCTATTGATGATCGCTTTTCCCTTTGGATCGACCTGCGTGAGAAAGGTACCCTTGGCTTCTCTGGTCGCTTGCTCCATCCTTGTAATCCTCCAGACGATTGTCGGAGGTTCTTTTCCATGGGGGCCTCTCTTACTATGGGTTTTATTCATTCTTACCATCTCAGCTTGCTTGTGGTGGTTTTTGTCTTGGGCTCTTGTTCCTATTTGCCCCTTCCTAGTATGTAAGATGGGCTCTGTAATTGCTTCTCTCCTGTCTGTGGTTATTCCTGGTGTTTCTTCTTTTATGGGATTTGCTAGGCTGCGGGCTCATCCCAACAATCATGGGTCGCTCGTAAAGGTGTACCTTAAGGTACTTTTTCACTGTTTTGGAGTGTGTTCTCTTAGGAGCCCTGTCGTCATCTCCACGCCAATCCCTTGCCCTGCAGGCTGTACGCAAATCATTACCACTCCCCGTATCTGTACTTGGGTGAGGTGTACCCATACTCAACCATTGGAAACACTTTTGTCCTTCGTCCTTTGCCGCCTGCTGATTAATTCTTCTGCTTTCCCATGGACAACCCCTTGTACTTCTTCCTATTGACAGGACAATGGTGTCGTACCTCCTCTTGTTGTATGACTTGGATCTACATTGTAACTCGTGTTTGGGTGGTGGGCTATCAGATTCTATCTAGATCCTATGTGTCGTTCAGTTATTTCTATGCCTTCGTCCTCGATTTGGTCGTTCGTACTTCGGCTGCCATCACAGTCTTTTGTGACTAGTTGGATGCAGTCTGTTCGGAACTGACCATTTGGGATGTTACTCCAGATAGTGTCCAGTTCCGATCCTTGCTTGTCGGCCCCCTCATTAGAGATTATGTCCGCCAGTCCATTTGCTGACCTCTGTACCCAATGCAACTCCACTGTGCTCCCCGTCTGCAAGTGCTCCTGAATTTTTTGCAGGGACTGTGCCAAGCGCCAGTGCCTCTGAATTTTGCCCACTCTAGTACTGTTTTGGAGTCTCCTTACTGTGTTAATAACCAGTGTGGAGTCTCCTTCCACTATGATGTTTTTCATCCCTTCCCGATTTAGAATCTCGAGGCTGGTCTCCAGGGCTTCAAATTCCGTGACATTGTTGGTTGAGTTTCCCAGACTCCCAACGTACAACCGAATGATATTACCTTTACTGTCGCTGATTACTCCTCCTAGTCCTGTCTGTCTTGGGTTACCTTTCGACGCCCTGTCGAAATTCATCTTGAGGGAGCCTACTGGTGGTGGTTTCCAGTTGCGCTCACCTACTTGGAGTTGCAGTGGTTGTCTTACCTGATTGGGGTTGAGTCCGTATTTCAAGTGGAAGGCTTCTAGAATTCGAGAGTCCTGGTCTGTGAGTTTCACTCTTCTTTTTCGACAGTTGCGGCTATGTACCGTTTCTTTTTTCATGGGGATTATTCTTTCCTTGATCTTCCCTTCCGACCAACTTTGGTTCCTGAATATGCATCGGTTCCTTTCCTTCCATATTGCCCATATGATCATTCACGGAATGAGGGTCCAATAGAGGTTCACCTCTTCATTTTCACTGTAGCTTTCTTTCCAAATATTGATAGTTGTGGAGATGTTACCTCAGATCCTATTTGACTATCAGAAGATACCTTCCGCCCAGTCCCATATTTCTGTTGTGTAGGTGCATTCTTCAAGGAGATGGTTCGTTGTTTCTTCCTTGGCTTGACAGAGGTGACATCTAAAAGGACCTATGAATCCTCTTTTCCTTAGTTTTTCCCAAGTTATAATTTGGTTGTGGAGTATTAACCATTGGAAGATTTTTATTTTTGGCCACTCAGGGCCGTTCAAATCTTATCCCATTGTTGTGTCAGGTCTTCTTGGTCCTGGTCTGCGATATAGTGTCGGACTTCTTTTAGATTGAATTCCACGTTGTCTTTTTGTCCCCGTCTCAGCTGATCATTTCCTTCCGTGACTGCAATTTTTCGTTTCCCCAATTCCTTCTCCACCTCTTTTACTGTTGTTGCGGTTGGGCTCTATTTTGTGCGGTGACAGTGTTCCAGATTCTCCATTTGTTGCGATCTGTTTCTTGTTTCCAGTAATGGTAGACTCTGGTTTTACCTTGCATGATTGACTCCTGTTGGAGTGCCTCCCTGTCTGGTTTCTCCATTCTGGGTTCTTGTTGCCAGGCGTCCTCCTAGAATCTGGTTGTTCTGCCATTCCTTACTTCCCAAAAGTTGTATTTCTGAATCTAGGCTTTGTTACGCCAGGCTAGGTTCCAGATGGCTGAGCCTTCCTTGGTGCCTCTGAAGCGGATTATGTCTTGGCCGCTTATGTCTGGGGCATACTTTGCCTTCCATAGGTTTTCCCATGGGGTAGTAGTTTCTTTGACCCAATGCTAGCAAAGTTTCACCCCGTAGGTGTCATTGGTCACTTGCGGGTCTTGTAGCCCCACATCTCCTTTGCTTTTTGGTTTACAGACCTTCTCCCAAGCCACCAGGGCCCATTTTTTCCTTGTTTCCTATCCTCGCCACAGGAAATCCCTTTGGATGGTTCTTATTTTTTGTAGTATCCCCTTGAGGGCTGGGAAAACGGACATCATAAAGGTTGGAATTGCTTGCAAAATGGACTTGGTCAAAATAAGTCTTCTGGCTAGGTTGAGGGATATGTAGGTACAGGCTTTTACCTGTTCCTGTAATTTGATGATTATTCCTTCCCAAGTGGACATTTTGTAAGCTTTTTCTATCAGGGGTATGCCCAAGTACTTAGCTGGGAGTGCTTTCTGTTCAAAGCCCATAATGTTGGCTAGATTCCTTTGGATTGCGGGGTTGCTATTGAAGAAGAAGATCATAGATTTGGAATGATTGATATCTTCACCCGAGGCTTCGCCGAACTCTTCTAGGATTCGTTTGTAGGCTTTTTCTTCCTTGATCATGGGTATGCCATGAATTAATGTGTCATCCATGAACTGTTGGTGTGTGGAAGTAGGGCAGTTTTCGAAAGTTTTGATACCTGTTATTTCACCTATTGTAGTTGCGCTTTTAATGCTACGACCGAGACCTTCCATCGTCAAAATGAAAAGGAAGGGGGATAACAGGTCTCCTTGTCTGATGCCTCTCATGGGCCAGAAAGGTTTGGCAGGGGCTCCATTTATTAGCAGTGAGTAGCTTGTTGTGGAAACTAGGCTGACTATCCAGCTGATCCAGTGCTGGGTGAAACCAAAGGCTTCCAAGGTCTTGACCATGTAGTGCCAACTAATTTTTTCATACACTTTTTCTAGGTCTAGTTGTATTATCATTTCCCCACTCTTCTGAAGCTTCAGGGTGTGGATCAGATTGTGGGCATGGATAATATTGTCCATTATCTGTCTTCCTTCCATGAAGCCTGCCTGTTCTTGTGAGACCAGTGTGGGTAGGAGGGGTTTCAATCTATTTGCTATAACTTTGGAGATTATCTTATATACCACATTGCACAGTGCTATAAGTTTGTACCGATCCGGGGTTTTGGTTCATTTTCTTTGGGGATTAGTGTAATCATTGTAGCATTTAGCACTTTTAGAATGGAAGATGTCCTTCTAGAGTCTTCCACTACCCTATAAATGTCATGTTTGACAATATCCCAGCAGGATTTGAAAAAATCCACTGTGAAGCCATCTAGACCTGGGGCTTTCCCGTTGGGCATTTGATGGAGTACTTGGTCAATTTCCTCCTCTGCAATGGGTTTGTTTAGGTTGTTATTTTTCTCTTCGATGACTAGGCAGGGGATATGTTGGATTATCCTTTGTATGGCCTCTGTTCTGTCCTGGTTGGGTTCCTGGGTTATCCCATGGAAGTGGTTTACCAAAGTAGTTTCAATCTCCTTATGTGACTCTCGCTCTATTCCGTCTTGGTCCTTAATCTACAACATTTTTTATGGGTTCTTCTGGCCATGGTTGTTCTATGAAAAAACTTGGTGTTTTGTTCTCCTTCCTTTAGCCATCTGATGTGGGAATTTTGTCGCCAAAGTGTTTCTTGTTGTTGGCATAGAGCTTCCCATTCTTGGGTCATCTAGATCTTTTCCTTTTTCCGTTCCTCCGTATAGCCCTTCGAAATGCATTTTTCCTGGAGTTTTTTCATTTTTTCCTCTATGTTGTTTTTCTCTTGGTTTATGTTCCCAAAAGTGTCCTTGTTCCACTCCTTGAGCCTATATTTGATATACTTTAGTTTCTTATAGAGTTTGAACATCCTTGTCCCTTGCTTTGATTTCTCCTCCCGCCACCATTGTTTGATCTTTTCCTTGAAAGTCGAGTGTTTAATCCAAAATTTCTCAAAAATGAAGGGTCTATTCTTTGGTGTGGTTTGGAAGCCTACTTCTAGTTGCATTGGCCAGTGATCAGATCCCCCCCATGGGAGGATGTTGCAATCTAATGTTAGCCCTTACATAATGATTGACTCTGATACTAGGAATCTGTCAAGTCTTGTTGCTACCTGATACTGACTCATCCATTTATTATTCCATGTGAACTGGCCATTATTAGTTTTGAGGTCTACCATCTCTGTTGTGTCAATGAACTTGGATAATTCTTCCGCATCCCTATCCAATCTTCTTATACCTCCTTTTTTCTCCGCAAGTGACGTGATGATGTTGAAGTCCCTTTCCAGGATCCATTGGAGGTTGTTGGATTGGGTTTTAAGGTCTTATAAGTCTCGTATCATTCCTCTCTTATTATCTGACCCCTGGGGCCCATACACATTAGTGCATAGAATCACCTTTGTGTTCCCAATGATTTGCATGAGAACTGTGAGGGTGTGTCTGGTTGCTTCAGCTGCTATTAGGCTCAATACTTGTGGGTTCCATAAGGTGAGAATTCCTCCTACCATTTGGTGGCCTCCGATAGCCACCATCTTGTACTTGCGCCATTGTTGTTTACTGATTTCCTCCATTTTGTCTGTATTGCATTTTGTCTCTTGAATAAAATAGAGATCTGGTTGTTCTTGCTTTAGTCTATTCCTAAGGATTCTTTGTTTTCTCGGGCTGTTTAGGCCTCTTATATTCCATGTTATAACCTTCATTTAAACATGTGGGGGGGAGTTGGGGAAGAGTTTCTTGATATTACCCGAGTTTATTAGTAGCGGTCCAAGCTCCTGTAGGGATACGCTATTTGATTTCCTGCCCTTTTTCCTCCGCGTCTTCTTAGGTGATAGTTGTGGTTGTCTCTCACTGGCTTTGACCCCTAGATGTCTAATCTCCATGTGTGTGCATTTTAGTCCTCTGGATTTGGCTTCCTCCCTTAGGAGAAAAAGGTATTGAATGCGCTCAAGTTGCTCTGTTGGTACATTGTCTATTCCCTATCTTTTCCATTCCTCCATTATGTTCGAAAGATCTATCCTTTCCCTTTCTACAAGGTCTCTGAGATCATGATCTTTTGTGCTTACTTCACTTGGGGTCTTTTCCGCATCTCCCTCTTCTTCTAGCATGGGGGTGTTGTCGTATCTTATTTATAAATCCATTGGGGTTGCAAAACTCCCCTGCTCCTTCTTGTTACTTGGCCGATCGGTGGGCTTGTTTATTACTTGTTCTCTGATTTCTTGAGCTTTTGTTGATTCCTTTTCGTTTTATGCCCCTTTGTTGGTTTTGTCCCGTCCTTCCGTTTTATTCCAGGTCTCCGAGTTATTTCTTACTGGGGTTCTACTCTCCTTCTAGGGTTCGGTTTTATAAACCCATCCGCATCCTGCTATGGTTTGGGTTTTTTTTCTTCTGTTTTTTATTAAGAGGGCATTCTCTGATCAGGTGGCCATGTTCATGGAATATTCTGCATCTAAAGGGGATCTGTTCATAATCTATGTTTTGGATCCATTCCTCATCCTTGAATTCCAAACTTATGGCTTCTGGGAGTGCTCCCGACACATCCATTTCTATGCAGATTCTTGCGTAAGATGTATATCTCCCTCTTAGGGTGGCTTCTGAAGTCTTCACATATTTCCCTAGTTTGTTTCCTATTGCTTCAAAAGTAGAGGGTAACTAGTAGTCTAAAGGTAAGGAATAAAATATCAGCTAGACCGGCACCTTTTTGAAGGTCTCTTTTTCTGGGGAGAAATTTTCCTTCCATGGCCGCATGTATAATCCTGCTGAGGCATGGAAGTATGGCCCTCCCTCAAAGACTCTATCCCTATCCTCCAGGTTCATGAATACTGCTGTGAAGAAGCCTTTCGAGCCTAGGTGGAGCTCCACTTCTTCGTTTGGCTTCCAATGGTATTTAATCCAGTTGCGCAGTGTTCTGTCTGTGGGCCACAAACCCATGAACTTGCATATTAGCTCATGCATCTTTATCTGGTCCCTGTAGAGTTTCTTTTGCGGATCCTCTAGTATCACCTTGGGTATCATTGTTGTTTTGGGTTTGCACACGTTGCGCCCTTCTTCCCTGTTGGGCGTCGCTGTGTCTTGCGCCGCACTGTGAGTTTCTCTGGATTCTTCTCCCGTGCACTCACTTTTGCCCTGGTTCCATTCCTGACCTTTTTCTGGGTTTGATCCCGAGGTGCCCGTCACTGGTGCCTTGAAAACTATGCCTCTTGGCCCTTTCCCTCTGTCTACCACTACCTATTTGTATGAGGGGGTACCCTTACCCCCTCCTTTGGTGCTAATTTTGTCCTCTTCTATGGCCGCGACTGTCAAACCCTAGCTTGCAGTTACTCTGCGACTCCCTACAAGATTTTTTTGTTTCATATGAAGTCACTCAATTTCATTGTCTACTACTTTTTTTTCAATTTTTTTCTTTCTTTTTAGTTCTTATTTTTTTTAATGCTTTACCTAAGAGTTGCTAACTATGCTTTGCACTACTTAATGAAACAAACAGAGTTGGTTTTCCTAATTATTGTATTATTGAACATATAAAAAATTTCATGTATGTTGGAAGTAGTCTAATGATGCACAATTTGTTTTACGATCCATGCATTCAATTTCTTATTAGAATATAATCTAAGTTTAATTTTTAATTAATGTCATTTTTTTATATTTGTTTTCTTCCTTTTAATGATATTTTTCTTATTGTAATACAGATAATCTAAAAAACTTGATTTATAATAATGCATTTACTACGTTGTAAAACAAAATAGTTGTATGATAGGAAAAGTCATGGTCATTATGTAAAACTTCCCATTAAGTAATTATTTGATATCAATTATTTTTCTTTATGTTGTATTCAGCCATGAAACACTGGTTTCTTCTATTTCTCTTGAAAATTTTCTAATAACATGTATAAACACTATTTATTTAATTGTTCAAAAATAAAAAGTGTTATACAATTAAGTGAATCCATGCATTAATGTTTTTGTAATTACAATTAAGTGAATCCATGCATTAATGTTTTTTAATTAGTTCATTATTTTATTTATTGATTGGATTGTTTATTTTCAATGCATGTTTTAATTTCATATTTTTTAAATGAATTATTCATTTCACTTGTCATTTTTTTTAATTTGTAAAATATATTTTACATAATTGTTTTAATACTTTTATGATTAAATGAGCATAAATTATTTTAAAAATTTTGAATTTTATTTTTTTAATTTTAATTGCTATTGCAATTGTTTTGGTTTTATTTAAATAAAACAAATTGAAGCATAGACATTTTGGTTTTATTTAGATAAAGCAAATTTAAAAAAAATTTAATTTTACTTTTTTAATTTTAATTGCTATTGCAATTGTTTTGGTTTTATTCAGATAAAGAAAATATTGCAATTGTTTTGGTTTTATTCAGATAAAGAAAATTGAAGCATAGATGTTTTCGTTTTATTTAGATAAAGCAAATTGAAGCATAGATAAGTTAACATGAATATCAATAACACCTCAAAAAGTTTAATTTTAATTGTGGTTTTTTATTTTTATTTTTTTCTAGTTTTATTATTAGTAAAAATGTATTTTTATTTATTAATATTTATTTTAGTATTTTTTATTTTCACTTTTGTTTATTCTAATGCATGCATGTATATGAGCTGTAAACTTAGGAAAATATCATTTTATAAAAACATTTTTATAAATTGTACAAAGGTAATTATTCTTTGGACAAATGCATACATGTAATTTAGGAAAACATCATTTTATAAAAACATTTTTATAAATTGTACAAAGGTAATTATTCTTTGGACAAATGCATGCATGTATATGAGCTATGAGCTGTAAATTTAAGAAAACATCATTTTATAAAAACATTTTTATAAATTGTACAAAGGTAATTATTCTTTGTGTCCAAAGGTAGTTATTCTTTGTGTCATTATTTGACATTTTTTTATTTAGATGGTTTTGCTTGATGCAAACATATTAGTCCATTTTATTTTTTAATTAGTGTAATGTTTTTTTTTGAAACAAGTTTTATGACATATAGCACAATCAAAAATAGGTACATCTCTTATTTATGATTCATTTTTTTTTTGGTATTTCTTACTTTTTGCAGCTACTCTCCAAAATACATTCCTTTTCTTTTGTTATTCACTTTGTCTAATTCATTTTAGATAGAGATTAGCATTTTCTATATCATGCAATGACAAACTTTTGTTAAGTTCATTTTTAGATTAAGCTATTTTTTGCTAAATGCATTATTTGTTTATTGTTGCAAATATTTTCTCCAAATAATATTTTCATATCATCCAAATCTAAGCTTTTTCACTTGTAGTTATCATAAAAATATGTCAACATCTAAGTTAAAACTTGTTTGTACCTTTTGTAATCCTTCATATTGTGTATGTGTCTTATTCTAGATTTCAAACAAGTGAAATACTTTTGCTCCTTATTTAGAATGTGTCTTATTCTAGATTTCAAACAAGTGAAATATTTTTGCTCCTTATTTAGAAGAAACCATCCTAGTTGTGAAGTGTATTTTCATGTTCAATAGAGTAGCTAGCAAGGTTTTTTTTTTTGTTAATTTGTTCGGGCCTTCTCGGCAGCGTGTATTTTCATGTTCAATAGTGTAGTTAGCAAGTCTTTTTTTTTTTTTTGTTAATTTGTTCGAACCTTCTTGGCAGCGGAATTAACCTTTGGCTTGAGAAACCGTGACTCAGGGGCATCTAAGCCGTCAAAATCACCTGAGGATCGCACCCGGCCTAAGCCACACCAACCCTTAACATGGTTGGATTTTTTGTCCCCGCAGGTTTCGAACCGGTGACTTTTCAACACAGAGTGGCTTAACAACACACTCCGTCACCGACTATCCTACACCTCGGGGATGTGTAGCTAGCAAGTTAAAAAAAGGTCTACCTTTAATTATTCCTTGTTTAAATGGCATGTGGATTGTATCATGTAAGCTTGACAATTTGCTACTTTTGCTACTTCCATATTACACCTTTTCCCATATATTGTTGTACTCATCTATGTGCAAAAGAGTCATTGTGCTTTATTGCTCTGTGATATAATACATCTAAACCACAATACATTATTTTCATTATTTTATAAATACGAAATTATTTTAAACGCTGATGAAACTATGTTTACATCCTTTTAGAGAATATTTTTATTCATTTCTATTGATTCAAACTCAATGTTTTCATTTGAAAAAATTCCTTTCTTTATTTCAAGATCAAAAGATGTCTTTTTTTTTTCATGAAAATTCTCATCATGAAACAACATTTCATGTATTAGTAACTAATTACTAAATTTGAAGTTTGAATTTTAGTGTGAATAACATTTTCATCATATATTTGACTAAAGTCAAAATATGTTCCCTATAATAATGTATCATATGGTGCTATACTAATTAATACTCACTTACGCATTATATTACAAGAAGTGAGATTAGCAGGGCCAACATGCTTCATTTTTGTAATAAAACAAATTTGGACAAAATTATACATATTCATCTTTTAAAACATTCAATTTTTTTAATTTAAAATTATTTTCTAAAATTTTTAGATCAAAATTTTAAATATAAACATTATAATTCCCAACTTTATAAAATATTTACATCATAATCTTTGCATTAACACTTTATTACTTCTCCTGTATCATTTGTAAAGTTCTTGAAATCCAAAAATATCTCAACAATGTATGGGTATAGACTCACCCAATCATGGAAACCCACTATCCATCACTTACTTCTATAAACCTTTCCTTTGTATAGATTTGTCTTTCTCCACACTTACTCTTAGAAACTCATCCTTAGCAAATTGAGTTTCTCGAATTGTTCAACAAAATCCACACTCACATATTTGGTGAGAAATTATTTAATCTATAGATTTGAGTGGTTAATTCTGTATAGCTCCAGCACTCTTAAAGTTTTTCAACATCTTAATTTCATTTCTACATTTAGAAAATGATTTTAGCAATAAAAATAATAATTTCACTCAAGGAGGCCCTCCCCAAGGCTGCTACAAGAACCTAAAAGAACTTTGAATACTCAGCTAAAAATAAGCTTTCTCTTTATTCATAAAAACAAAAATGACATAATAAAAATGTTTCAGATATTGAAATAGCAAATACAAAGAAAAGAGCTTCAAGCTAATGCTAATCAGAGTATCCAACTAGTGTCAATTTTTAGAGCAAATTTATATCATCAAATTCATGCCATAAAAATAATAATTTCATACAAATTTATATCATCAAATTCCAAAAAAAATAACCAAAACATATAACAGTTTCATTATTCCAAAATCAATCAAAAATACCAAAACTTATCTAATAAATTAAAGAAGAACTTCAATTACCATAAGTTGACATACAGAAAAGAGATGGTCCTAGAGAGATATTTACTGTTTGTCTTCACAATAATTTATGAAACCTCCCATATACAGATAGTAATATAAGACTAGTCATCATTATCAGAGTCCTCCCTTGTATAATAGTCTTCATACTCATGTTGGCCCTGCTCTCTGACAGGGCAAGCTTGCACTTGAGAGCAGACGGACAAGAGGGCGACTCCAACGATGGCAGCGCCGATCGAAAATAGGAAAAACGGCCACATTTTTAAGTCTGATCAACTGAATGCCACCGACAATATTCTCTGGCACTTCTCCTGCAAATTGAATTCTGAGTAAGCTGATTATCTGAAATTATAGACTCTTCGAACAGAACGGATAGAATAAATGCCTGCATGTTATTCACTGTTTATTTTCCCTTTATTCCCCATTTATATTATTCGCCCTCTATTCTCCATTTATGTTATTCGCCCTTTATATTATTAATTATCAAAAAATTCTAGACCGCTTAAAATAAATATTTACTTTTTATATTATATTTTCTTCAATTTTTATATTATTATTTTTATTAATCCAACTGTTATACTTTTTTCTCTCCAAATTTTTAATATAATAAATATCCAAACAAATATATTTAAAAGAAAAAACATAACACATTTAATCTATACTAAAAATAAATAAATTTCTGAATGGTGAGATGCTTATCCATCCCATATAATTTTTTTTTATATATATATATATATATATATATATATATTTTTTTTTTTACAATTCGACCTTTCGAACCAGCCAATGTAATCCATCAAATCAATGAGACGCCCTTTGTTCCCCATTTATATTATTCGCCCTTTATGTTATTATAAATTATTTCTTAATTACCCTGGATTCCCTCTGCTTCTACCTTTTTTTCTCCAAATACATTCATTTTAGACTTCGGCATCAAGATACTATAGTGTTCTGTTATCTAATTACATATTAATATGAATGGGATGAATATAGAAAAAATAAAACAAAAAGTAAAGTTTTGAACACTAAGGGAAGTCTTTGTTAATGTGGCAATATCATTAAGGATTTTTTTAACAATAGAGGAAGAAGGTTCTTATGTTGTAAACTTTCCTTTCCCTTGGCTAACCTCTTCTTAGGTTCTATGAATCCTTCATCTATCAAGGTGACTCATTTGGAGTTTCTTTTTTTGACAAGTTCTTTAAAGATGTTCATCTGTTGTAAACTTTCCTATCTCATGTTGTAATGGCTAACTTCTTCCTAGGTTTTATGAATCCTTCATGTTTCAAGGTGATTCATTTGGAGTTTCCTTTTTTGAACAAGTTCTTCAAAGATGCCCATACATATGGAAAACAAAACATATGAAGGGTATCTTCATATATTTTATTCCATGTTTATATGACCTATTCTCAAAAATGTCAATTCCATCTGACAACCCATCACCTAAGTTCATTTCCACACAAATCTTAGCCTTGGATTGATCCAGATTGGATCATTATATTATTTTTCATTTATTTTGATGATTTTTAGGGGAAAAAAATTGAAGGAATCAACTTGGAGAGTTAGCGACTGGTCCCAATTTGAAAATTTGGGTTTAAAAAACCATATGAAATATTCTAGAGCTGTTTTGAGGCAGAAAACGACACTTTTTAAAGGTCCAAACCTTACCGTGGAGCCATCAACTATATTCTACACATCGAGACCTTTCGAATTGTGCACGAATCGCCTCAATTGGAGTTTGTATGTGAAAGTTATTCCTCTCGCAAGTTGACCTACTGTATTCATCACCATGGTGTGAGTGGATGCCACATCAACCCTCATTACTTAAACGTATGGGGCTAGCCACACAATGGATTTTCTAGAAAATTCTAGAAGGTCCAAACCCTATCACTAATTGAGGGTTGAGGAAGTCAATACCATAACCCTAGATGGCTATCTAGCTATGTTAAATACCAGGCTACTAGGAGGAGAAGAGGTTCCATTCTTTTGCATTGTATCTTGTTCCATAGTTGAGCATAAAAACTAAGAGTGGTATCTTGTTCCATGAGTGGGTGCCATGTATTCAACTTATGTTGTTGATAAGGTTACAACTGTGCTCCAAGAGGCTCCCCAGGCTAAGAAAATGCTCAAAAATCAAAGTTCTCAAAATGGAGTGAAACCAATTCCATTGTGACCGGCTCGTCGCGTTGATTCCGGAAGTATATTTACTTTCTCAAACGGGCTCTGTATGCAAGAGTTATCGCACTCTGATCGCTTTCTCAAACAACTAAAAAGTCAAAGGACTGGAAAAAAGTCAATGTTGACGTCAGCATGACATCACCAAAGAAAAATTAATGATGTTGATGTGGAAGCGACATGTGGTAGCATTGCAACAGTTGACTGGGCAGATGTGGATGGCAGATCCAATCAGAGTTGGACACGTGGCAAAGTTCAGGCAAATGAGGTGGTGCCACATGGCCCAGGCATGGGCAACCACATGGCTCCCAGTCAACAATTCATATGGCAAGTTCAAAATTTTTTGGGGTCCATGGGTTTTGAACCCACGACCACCCACCAAGCCCAAGCCTTGAAAAAGGTTCCAACACCAATGCACCCATGATATTACCTATTAAATGTAATCCAAGCAAATATATTTAAATTAGCAATGTTATATATGACGCAAAAGGGAGGGGGCTGGGGCTAAGCCCCAGCCCATGGTTTCAAGCAGTAACATATGACTACCATTCAACAGTAAAAGGGCGCGACCCTAACCACCAACTCCTCTATCCTCTACCCTCGGATTCAGATATGCCACATAACCGAGGGGCTTATCCCTATGGTTGCGCGCGGTGGGTATAACCACTAGCCATGGGTCCCATGGAACACTCCCAAATCCAGGGGCTGGAGCTTATCCAAGGCCAACACTTAGCCCTTTGGGCTAGTGCTTGGCCATTTTATGTGCATATGACCATGTAAAGGGGGCGCGCGCATAGCCCAAGGGGGGCTACTCTATGCATTTTTAATTAAAAGTGGGTTTTTAACTATATAGTGTTGATTTTTGACTGACATTATGCCCAAAAATTGGTTTTTTGAGGATTTTGAGGCCATTTGAAGGGAGATTTGATCCCCAAAAGAGGTCAGATCTTGAGGGAAGTTGGGATTCCTCATTTGAGCCTTAAAAACTATATAAACCAGGATTTTTGAAGCTTTGGGAAGACTTTTTGATGCAGGGTTTTGAAGGGGCAGTTTGTAAATTTTGGCCTTTTCTCATGATTTGAGAGGCATTTTTGCCATGTTTTTGAGAAGAGTTTAATGATGCATGCATAAATTTGAGCAAGGAGGTCTTGCACAATAGATATGACACATGTAATGTAACAACAAAGAGCCTATGCAAGAGAACTTTGAGTATTTTAAAGAGCAATAAATAGGTCCTCCACTTGGAAGCGGGCTCGGAGACGTAGCCAACGATTGGTGAACTCCGTTATCAACCTCTTGTCTCTATTTATCTTTTTGTTTTGTTGTTCTATTCTCTTCATTTCCAGCATGGATATTAATGGTTGATCTCTTTATTCATTAATAAGAATCAAGTAAAAGTGTTAAGGTCCTAACCCGCACATAGGTAGATCAATGTATTCGGATGTAATAAAGGTCAATATTAATAAGACCTTTCAATAAAATAGAATAAGGCGGATGTAAGTAGACCTAATAGAAGCTTCCGCTTCTAGAAGGATCTTCCTCTAGATGCTTCTTTTTAGTATAAATACGAGTCGAGGGTATGAGAACCCTAGCTTGGATATTATTGTAACAGAGCGCTACTCGATTGGAGGTTGCCCCCTCGAAGAGGCCTGTGAACATTTCTATTTGATTCAAAGTGCTATTTTTGTTGCTATTTCGTATATTATTTCTGTGTATTGTGAAGATTATGCTGGATATTTTACTGTTATTCTGTCATTTCTAGCATTTCGTTTATGTTCTGCATATTTTATATATCTGGTATCTTGCAAGTGGTATTAGAGCACTTTCCTTGGCAGAAATTGTGGGTATTTTTTTTTCAGGGTAAAGACGTATTCCGGTGTCTTTAAGCCACAGAGATCTGTCGTTACATGCATAAACCCGCGGTTGAGGGATTCATACACGCAGGAAATACAAGTAGTTCTTAAGCGCATGTTTGTTGGCCACCCTTGTAACCCCTATTGGTACCCCTTTGAGTGGTAGCGCATCAGACAGCACCTGTGTACGGACCGGCCTAGATTTCCTGAAGCCCTCTGTAGATAAACCTATCGGCTGCCGGACCGCTATAGTGTCACCGAGAACAACACTCGGGAAGATACTCTCTAGTACCTAGGTAGTCGGGTAGTACGGCTAAGGGTACGGTCTATCC
>ML787810.1:61250-83336 GCA_009831015.1 Picea engelmannii | reverse complement strand
CTATATTTCTCTACCCGCCTTCTTTGTATCCCTCTCCATCACTCTCACACACTCTCTTTGTCTCCCCCTCTCCTCCTCTCACACTCTTTTTCTTTCTCTCTCTCCACCCCCCGTCTCTACATTGCAAGGAAAGAAATGGACTTGACCTATACATGTTAAGACCTAGACCTAGACATAGACATAGAAATACCTAGACATGGAAAGACCTAGACCATGACCTAGACCTATACGATGACCATGACATAGACCATGACCTAGACCTATACGATGACCATGACATAGACCATGACCTAGACCTATACGATGACCATGACATAGACCATGACATAGACCTAGAGCTATACCTAGACCACATAATAGAGCTAGAGCTAGACTTAGACCCTTAACCTCCTCCACACTCAATCCCTAAGTGCAATATGCATATACCTCTTTTTGCAGGCCCCACAACCCTTGCACCTACATCTTGGTGCTCTAACCATTGATCTATGCTTCAAAAAACTTTCAATCCTAAGCACTTAGGTCCTAGTTGTCCCCAAACACATATACATATTTATTCATAAACATGTTTGGTCTATAATAAATGTTATACATGTTACATTAAGAGCATAAACGTGCTCTTGTGACTTGAAATCCTTTTGTTTGTGTGCTTAGCCATGCCCAGGAGGAACGTGTGTGCGTTCCTAGAGCACACAAGCATGTTAGGAATGCACGTGTGTTCTTGCTGGGCATTTTTATGTGCCAATAATATTTCTCTACCTCATCTATCTAAAAAACTCGAAGAAGCCTGACATATGCACGCAAAAATAGCAAGAGCATACCATTTTTTTTTTTGTCTTGTTGTTTAATTCATAGACAATTTTGTGCTATTGCAAGACGATTGTGGGAAGAATTGGAAGACAAATTTGTCCAAGTGGAATTGGAATTTTTGGTTGTGTCTCCTTGGAAATGGAAGACAAATTTGTCCAATTGAAATTATTAGTTGTGTAATACCAAGACAAATTTATCCAATTGGAATTGTTAGTTGTGTCTTCTTTTGTAATAGTAAGACAAATTTGTTTAATTGGAATTAGAATTGTTAGTTGTGTCTTCTTTTGTAATATGAAGACAAATTTGTCCACTTGGAATTGAAATTGTTAGTTGTGCCTTCTTATGTAATACTAAGAAAAATTTGTGGTGGGGGTGCTTGGAAGCTATTTTTTCTCTTTAAACTTGGGGAACCTAAAAAATCGAGAAAGTAAGTCCTCGATTAAAGAGAAACCCATTGAAAAAGGTAGAAGAAGAAAGAGAAAAGAAAACGTTACGTATGTCAGCCTAGGATTTCAGAAGAGAGAAATCTGATTTCTAGTAGAATAGATGTCATTGTTGTTTATCCTCCATCACCACAAGAAAAACAAAGGAGTTCAGTAGAGACCAATCCAATCGGTATCTCATCAAGACAATTTGTTGTGGATAACCAGATGATGGAGGATTTGCTTGGAGTTGATTATACAATGGATGAAATTAGATATTCAATTGGTGAACAACATTGTGGTGAATAAGTTCATGTGGGGACACCTCTTGTTGGACAGTCAGACGTTCCAAAAACTAGTCAATCCCATGTCCACTCTCCTCCCAGAATTGATATGCCAGTGATTGAAAGGGAAAGAACTGCAACATTGTTACTCCACAACAAGGAGGTAAAGAGTTCCATAATAGGGGTTCATCATCCCTACCTAGATTTAGAAGTGTGCAACAAGGAACTCCTAAACACATTCAAGTGGATGAAAGTGATATAACATCACTTGAAAAAAAGTTACCTAACATACCATTCATTATCATTCTTATAAAATTATTAAATAATATTTTGAACCAAAATCTGATTCCTCTGAATGTTAATTATTTTTGGCTTTGTTAAAATCTATTAGTTTAACTGTTGTTAGGAGAATTTTAGGTGTTAAAACGGTCAACATTTTAGAAACAAGTCATCATATTGTTAGAAACCTTGTGGATGCTTTTCAAATAATTGGTAAGAAATCTTATTCTAAATATCGTAATGCAGCCCAACGTGTCTTATCACAATCAATTGTTAGCAAGATCACAAGAAAACATCGTTTGCTACAACAAATCTCTCATCTCATGAAATGAAATATCAAAACCCTTATAAAGTATTCTCATAGAAGAGATAACCTCGACATAGGTGGCCCAACAGATTTGTGGCCCTTCGCTAGTAGGCTACCTCGTTCTGGCATGAATTTAATTGGAGCAGTTAAGGGACTAGTACAAGATTTCTGGCATGAGAACACTAGGCTTTCTTCCAACCAAAAATATGTACTAAAATTGAGAAGGGGATCTAGGGACCATGAACCCCCTATTAAACACTTTCTTGATATTACAAAGACATAATTGTATGAGAGATTTAGGACAATACATAGTGCACTTAACTTGGGCCAAAGATATTTTCATAAATGTAAGCCTTGGTATATTCAAATAAACACAATTTGTAACACATGTTGTTTTAGATATCACATTGAGTATGGTTATTATTATGAAACACACACACACACACACAGGTATTATGTGTATTGCATAACACCTTTTGCAGGAATGCTTAGTTATATTTCGACCACCATCATCTAAATACTTTATTCACATCATCTTGTGTACAAGGCCAGAGAGTTGTGCATTTTATCAAAAAACTTTCTTATATGGGACATGCCCCAGGTGCGATGGAATGACATTACAAAGAAAGTGCATCCATGTAAGCGATGAGTATGAACTAGGAAGGAAGGAGGTTTCCTTGCAAAGATTTAAATATGTTGCATACGATATTGATGGAGGGTGGGAAAGAAAAAAGACACAATTGGTGACTTCCTAGGTACGAGTATGTGACTTCATGAAGGACTTTGTCGAAAAGAGACAAAAATATGTTCAACATGTCCATGTAGCTCGATGGAAGGATGAGCATTTTAGAATATGTATAGATACATTTCCCATTGGTATTGTTGTATCAATGGTTGATTTTTCTGAGAACTACACCCTTCAACCACAAAATGAGATTCAAATCCAATGTTATCACTCAAAGCAGGTCATCATAATGGTCCATATCACATATAGGCATGGCTTGGATAGTAATGAAGAAAACAAAGTTATATTGAAGGAGTATCACTTCTACATAAGCGATGATTGGTTCCATGACTTAGCCTATGTACAACATTTCCTTCAGTTGTTTTACAATCACCTTAAGGAGAAGAACATATTGATGGATCAACATTGGATTTGGTCAGATGGTTGTGCGGACCAGTTCAAAAATTCTCGTGTATTTCAGTGGTTGTATATGTTGCACAACAAACTCAAGGTACCATGCATTTGGAATTATTTTGAGTCCAAGCACATTAAAGGGGAGCATGATGGAGTAGACACATGCATAAAAAGAACATTACGTAGGAAATAAATGTAGTTCACAACTACCTCCATCATTTGAGACGCGAAATTCATTGTTGAATGGGAAAGAGAACAAGAACTCGTGAACACCAATCACACAAGAAAGAACATGTACATAAATATTTTTGGGAGTGTTAGAATAATGTATATGTGCTCGTTTAACCATAGACAATGCTACACCATTTTCACCCATCCATAGGCACAAATCCTCCCCCGAGCACCTTAACCTTAGGAAAAAAGAATTATTCCAGGAAGCCACATTAGAACCATATATGAATAAGAGAGAGTGCACCTTCACCAAAGGTAGTGCACAAGATAAAGATACTGAAAAGACTAAACAAGAGAAAACTTCCCAACAACAGCTGTTGATTCTCCTCCTCCAAACTTGTGCATCGTTTCTGGTTTTTTGGGTAAGAGTGAGTGAAAAAATGAGCCAAGATGTCCTCTATTTATACTAATCTTTCTAGTGACTTTTTTGGTTGGGCCGACCTAACTTTCTGGTAAATATATATATTTTTTATTTTTTTCCTTTGGAGCCGACTTTTCTTCCTGGAGTATAATACCTTAATATTATATATTCTGTTGAGATGACATGTCTTCTAGGGTTCTCACACATCTGTTTAGGGTTTCTCTTGCTTCTGAAATATTCTATTTTAGTCAAAGGTTACATATGGAGGTTAATACCTCCCACATCTACCATAATATCAACACTCCTTCTTAGCTAGGGAGGTATTAATGGTCTCAAAAACATCCATCCATATTCACATGGCATGGGTAAGAATCTCATATTCTTGTAGACCATTCTACAGGTAGCATCATCATGTCACACATGGATACACCCATGTGGACCTGTCAATTTCTTCTAGGGGCCACAATCTGTTAGAGAATAATAGAGTTACACCTTGCAGTGTGTGTCGCCATCATCCCCATGGGATGCACCCGCATGACGTGCTCACCCATGGCTACACCCATGTTGTGAGTATCATCATAGATCAAGTCACGAGTATCACTATCAACATTATCTGGTAGCAATCATCAAAACATATCATCACAATATCCATGAGCCTCATTTAGTTTATTGATGATCCATCTCCACCACCATGTGTCTAGCACCTCAGGTCATTCTTGTCCCATGACAATAATCATGACCTCATCGGAGCGACATTCACATGATAGTTGATCCTCTCATAGGATCACTCTGTGAATGCATTTATATCGATTCTATCAGACATGTGTGTCTATCACCTTAGGTTTTTCTTGTACCATGACAAGAATTATGACCACATCAGAGCCAAAAACACCTCCTGGTGATCCTCTCATAGGATCACTTCATGAATGTATTCATCTCGATGTTATTGGACACATGGAATTGCAACTCAAGTACCTCGAGTCTTCAGTCCGTCGAAGACTATGTCAGGACACATCTACTCTAGATGTAGATGTTCCCTATCTCCCCTGGTCTGCAACCCAGTTCTTGTGGAGATAGAGTCGACACGATGCTTATCGGGGGTACTCACCTACTCATGAGTTAACTACTCACCTACTCGTGAGTTAACTACCCACCTACTCGTGAGAGTTCTACGCCCGATGCAATTCACACATAGGATATCTAGCAACAAATCGAATCTTTAGTCCATCGAATATTACATCTGGGCCTATTCCCACATTATCAAGTCCATCTGATCAATCTTGGAATGTCGACACAATGTTGCAATCATCAAAAATCCCCTAGGGAAACATTTTCATTCCTTCCAAGCATGTCCCAGACAGAGGCTTAGTGAAAATTTTAGCTATTTTCTCATCTGTGGATAAGTGATGGAGCCTCCTTTCTCCTTTCTGCACCATGTCTATGATGAAGTCCTGCAATATCCTTCATCTCAAACTCTGAAATAATCTCCCTCTATTTGAGAGAGTCCTTGAACCATGCTTCCATTTTCTGCATGTCCCTTTGCATTTTGCAAAGTTTAACGAATCTATGTTGGATTCTTCCTGATAATTCACTCGATCTGAAGTTTGACTCCCTCTGAAGTCCTTTCAAGTCTGTTGTTTTGTTATCATATATTTCTTGTTCCTAACCTAGAACTAGGGGCTCCCGTACTAGGGATAATGTCCCTTCTAACAAATATAAGAAGTATGGCCTCACGTGCTAGGATAATAACCAAGATGGACTCCCATAGGGATAATAACCACAATGGCCTCATGTACTAGGATAATAACCAAAATGGCCTCCCACAGGTATAATAACCAAAATAGCCTCCCGTAGAGATAAAAACCAAAGATGGCCTCCTATACTAGGATAATAACCAAAAATGGCCTCATGTACTAGGATAATAACCAGAAAAGGCCTCCTGTAATAGGATAATAACCAAACCAAAAGGAAAAATGGAATCTCGTACTGGGGAAAATGGTCCAATACAAAAGAAAAATAATTTAAATAACTAAATTATACTTACATTGAAATTTGTAGAGATCCTCCTGAATAATTTCTTTGAGGATCGTCGTCACATTTAGTCTTCTTCTTATGCTTGACCTTCTCTTCATCTTCTCTCGACTTGGGAATGTCCTGGTTTGTGTAGTCCATGAGATCATTTTCTTCTAATATAAGAAGTAACTTAATATTCCATGATATGAAGTTGTTGGCACCTTCCAATTTGTCTTCTACTCTGAAACTGGTCTTCATGACTGTTTTGACTTTAACCTTGACTAGTCAAACTTTGACATTGACCCAAAAATCAAACCTTGACATTTTTGATGGATGAGGGAACCAAGAGATGTGTTGGGTTAGGGTGCACTATAATATCTAGGAATTGGGTCCAATGCTTCACTAAAATTTCCCAATAATTTATATTTAGGGTTTGTTGTAGATGCAAAATCAGAAACCCTGGTTGCAACTGTAATTGGTGCTACACCGAGCTTGACAAGGAACTCTTGATCTACCTTCCAGCGGTTAGATTGTTCTGAAGGTAGTGTGGGCTCATAACCTGTTAGAATAATTTATATGTGCTCATTTAACCATAGACAATGCTACACCATTGCCACCCATCCATAGGCACAAAGCCTCCCCCAAGCACTTTAACATTTGGTAAAAAGAATGATTCTAGGAAGCCACATCAAAACCACAAATGAACAAGAGAGAGTGTACCTTCTCCAAAGGTATTGCACATGATAAAGATACTGAAAATATTGAACAAGATAAAACTTCCCAACAACAATTGTTGCTCCTCCTCCTCCAAAGTTGCACATTGTTTCTAGTTTTCTGGGTGAGAATGAGTGAACAAATGATCCAAGTTGTCCTCTATTTATACTAATATGTCCTAATTAATTTTCTGGTTGGGACGACTTGACTTTCTGGTAATTATATTTTATGTTTATATTTTTCCTGTGGAGCCGACTTGTCTTCTTGGAGTATAATACCTTAATATTGTATATTTTGTTGAGCTGACATGTCTTCTAAGGTTCTCACACATCCATTTAGGGTTTCTCTTACTTTCGAAATATTCTATTCTAGTCAAAGGTTACATATGGAGGTTAATACCTCCCACAACTAACATAATATCAACAAGAAGGTGGTCTATGTAGATCAATCACAGTGGTATGAATGCAAAAAAATCCAGGGCACTCATGGATTCCATTCAGTTCGAACATCATACAATGCAATAGTTGAAATATGGATGAGAAAACTCTCTTGCTTCTGTGGTCCATGTAGTAGTAATGAATGGGATGATTGTGAATCGACAGACTAAGTTGATATATGGGACCGTGTATCACTCCCCATTGGTCAACATATAGCTATGGATTTATCCCAGTTGGAGGAGGACCAATCAAATATTTCAACAGATTATGATCACATCTCAGATCTCGTACTACTAGGTTCGGTGAAACCTTCTATTAAATTTTGAATAAATATAATTAATGTTTTATTCTTTGGTCATTTAGTGGACTGACATGTTGACACTCCATTTTTTGCAGGGAATATAAACGTAGTGGTTGCACCAAGAGGTAATGAATGAGGCACTGAATATTGGATGGAATGTTGCTTAGAGGGAAAGAAGACCCTCATGTGATCAGTAACATACTCCGAAGGCATTGCATTTTTGATTGGGTTGATGGATATTAAAGGAGAATATCTGACACATGATGAAAGAATACATAAGAAATGTGGTTATGTATTTCAATATTATATACCAGGTAAAGCTTTATACCACTTTACGAACTTGGTTGTTGGTACAAACCTCCAACTACAAAAAAATCCAAGTAAGAACTCATCAAAGGTATGATACGTCTTTCCCTACTCTGAGCATGAGAATTTAATGGAGATCATCAATATTAGAAGTGATCCTCATGGTCTACTGGAATAACCATAGGTATGTGAAAGGAATAATTGAACAAATATTTCACATTTATGAATGATTGAAATTTTGGCTTCATGTTATGTTTGTTATGATATTCGTGTATGTTGTGTTTTTTGTTGTTGTTGTTAGGGAACTATGCTTAGCCTTCCCTTGCCTTTCCTTGCCTTAATTTTCCTTTCCTTTCCAAGACATGCCTTTCCTTGCCTTGCCTTGCCTTGCCATACCTTTAATTTCCATGCCATGCCATGTCATGTCATGCCTTGCCATGACTTATCATGCCATGTCATTCCTTTCCTTGCCTTTCCATGCCATGCCTTTCCTTGCCACACCATGCCTTTCCATGCCTTTCCTTTCCATGTGTTTCCTTTCCATGCCATGCCTTGCATTTCCTTTCCCTTCCATGGCATGGCATGGCAAGGCAAGGCATGTCAAGGAAAGGCATGGCATGGCATGGAAGGGAAAGGGATGGCATGGCATGGCATGGAATTACAAGTCATGGCATGGAAAGGAAATACATGGAAATGCATGGCATGGAAAGGTAAGAAAATCCATAGAAAGGAAAGACATGGCATGGCATGGCAAGGAAAGACATGGCATGTCAAGGAAAGGAAAGGCAAAGCATGGCATGGCATGGCAAGGTATGGCATGGAAAGGCATGGTAAGGAATGACAAGGAATGGAAAGGAATGACATGACATGGCATGGCATGGCTAGTCACTACTACATATGTATGGAAAAATCGATGTTGTACCTTGACAATACGAATAAAATCGACTGTACTGTTTGATTTTACTTGCATTTTTTATTTTTTACTTAAAATCCCCGATGTTCGTCGAATATCCAACGATAGTGAATTTTGTCGGATATCTGACAGTTGACCAAGTCAATGATCATCGGTTATTCGACAGGTGACCAGGTCAATGATATGTGTGTCGACGTTTGACGAATTAAATATTTTTGTTCGTTAAGCAACGTCTCTTTGGTCAACATTCGTTGGAAGTCCGATGAAAGTGCGATACATAATTAAAAAAATTCGAAATATTAAAGGTGTTCGACGTTGTTTCTATACTAGCGACGATTTTCATAGGTTATAAGGGATACTTTTAGGTCATAATACAATTTGTTTTTATTTTTGTAATTGCATTACAAATAGTTAAACTACCAAAATTGATTTTTTAAGATAATCATCACTGAAATTTTGGTAAGGAAATATGTCACATAACATTCCTCCAAGAGGACAAGGCCGAGACTTGAGATCTGCATTGGATGAGGCTTTGGGTGATCAAAAATGTTATTTCCCTTTTAAAAAATGAAGGTGCTATAATATAGGTGAATAGGTGAAAACAAATTTTACAAGTTATTGCACTACACATGGCATCCAAATGAAACAAATTGTTCCATATACACCACAACAAAATGGTGTTGTTGAGAGAAAGAACCACACATTAAAATAAATAGTTAATTGTATGATCTAATCTAAGGGATTAAGTATTAATTGTTAGGTAGAAGCCATTGACTATGAAAATTACATAGTAAATCACACTCCCACAAAGGCTATAATGAAACGTTTTGTTAAAATTTCACTTAAGCAGTTAAGTGTATTCAATATTCTTTAACTTTTAACAATTAGAATAATAACTGTATGCATAAAGATCACAATAAAGACATCCACATTATACACAAGATATATCCTAGGAAACCCTCTTGGGGGGGGAAACCCAACAAAGCTTATTCAATATAGATTCGTCAACAAGTACAACGTCTCTCTCCAAGAGAGATATCAAAAAATAGAAGATAACTAGAAGATAGACCATAAACCCTAACCATAATAGGGTAGCGCACCACTAGACCAAGATAAACCTCCAAAAGATAACCAAAACCCTCCACAAAAACAACCTTACTCTATAATTGCATCTCCTTCTAAGACTTGCGCACTCTTCCTTGAGAGAGAGAACTTATGTTGTGTGTGTTCTTCAAATGAGGCTCCTACCCTCTTATAAATACAAGTTGAGTCACCCTTTTATTAGGTTCAGGCTGACTTGTACATCTGACACTTTCTAATTTACATTTAACTTTTACAAAGGCACAATAGGGCCAACTTTAAAAATACAACATAATATTATTCTTATGGTTTTGACTTGGTCTAATACAATACAGATACAATAAGAATATATTTTGAAGCTACTCAAACTTCAACACTCCCTCTTAGAAAGGAAGGTATTCTTCTGGCATGATCGTCACAACTGCTTCTGCACTTCTATACACTTGACCATTGACTTTTTGAATTTCCAAAAATCTATATTGAAGAAGTTTTGTAACCACATCATGCATCTAGGGTCTCATCATCCTTCTGGGCTATATGTCATCACAGGGCTTCAACTAGTTCATATAGAACTAGTAAACTCTCCAGCTCACACATAATTCAGCATCTAGTTCGTACAGAACTAGTAACCTCACCAACTCACACTGAATCTGGCATCTAGTTCATACATAACTAGAAAAATCACCATATCACACAGAATATGGAATCTAGTTCATACAGAACTAGTAACCTCATTAGCTCACACATAATTTGGCATCTAGTTCATACAAAACTAGTAAACTCGCCAGCTCACACATAATTTGGCATCTAGTTCATATAGAACTAGTAACCTCTGGCTGTCACACTAGGAAACCAGTCCATAGTGACCATGCATCTAATCACAAGGATTAGGTGATGTAGTTCACACACACTACCCATCTATCCCAAGGATAGGAAACACCTCCAACCACACAGGTTCTCCCTCCAACTTGAAAATATGGGAAACTTGCCAGCCCCGAAAGCTTGGCATCTACTAACCTTGTGTGAGGTCATGCTAATTGGTGCCACAATCAGTGACATTCTCGTGAATGACTACCCATTTCTACTTCCACACTCTACTTCCCTGGAGTCACATATGTAACTCATCACTCCCTCTTACTAGGGAAGTCCTTCTGGACCACACCAAGCTTGTCCCTGAAGTACACAAACTTCACTCTTGACAGAGGCTTGGTCAACACGTCAATTATATTCTCATCTGTAGCAACATACTGGAGCTTCAATTCTCCCTTATGCACCATATCTCTAATATAATGTTACATGATCTCTATATGCTTGTACTTTTCATGAAACACCGGGTTCTCTGACAACTTTACACAACTATGGTTGTCACACCAGATACAAGTTACCTCCAATTCGAGATCAAACAATCCTACAAGAGTCTTTTGAAGCCAAATTGATTCAATTCTATATGAACATGCTTTTATATACTCTTCCTTAGTCGTACTGAGTGCCACACTAGTCTACTTCCTTCTAAACCATGAGATCACAGCTAAACCCAAACTGAAGCAACATCCATATATACTTTTCTAGTCTATGACACTACCGGACTAATCTGAATTAGTATATATTTGCAGGATTATCTCACGATCCAAAACACATTTGAGTCCATAGTCAATTGTACCTTTCAGGTATCTCATCACATGTTTTGTCGCAATCAAGTGAACACCTCTAGGTTCGACCATATACTAATGCAATGTGTTCACCAAAAAACATATATCTGGCCTTGTGTTCATTAAGTACATCAAAAAACCAATCATTCGTCTATACATGGTGGCATCCACTGTCTCTGAAGATGTATCACTCAATAACTTTAGATTCGTCACCATCAGTGTAGGAATGGCTTTACAATCCATCATTCCAAATCTCTACAGTATATTTTCCTTGGTTAAGGAAAATATCACTCGGTCTCTGCCATACCTCTAGACCTAAGAAATAATGCATCATACCCAGATCTTTCATTTCAAATTATGTAGCAAGCTTCCTCTTACTTTCAGTGATGAGATTCTCATCTCCTATTAAAAACAGGTCATCCACATAGAACAGTAATATCACTGGTCCACCATATACAACCTTTTATTTAAGGTTGGAATATGCTTTACTCTTGGTAAATCCCAATCTCATCAAGAAAAAATTAATTGTACCGTACCATGCCCTGGGTGCTTGCTTTAATCCATACAAGGCTTTCTTCAATTTGCACACATGTGACTGACTGTCATGTGTCTCAAAACCTTGTGGCTGCTCCACATATACTTCCTCTTCTATTACACCATTTAGAAAATATTTATTCACGTCCATCTGGTGTACCTTCCACTTCATTACTGCAGTTATCGAAAGTATAGATCTAATTGAAGTATATCTCACCACATGAGAAAATGTCTCCTCATAATATATTCCTTCTTTCTAGGAGAAACCATGTGCCATGAACCTTGCCTTGTACAATTACCATGTTAATTGTCAACTGGTTCCGCTAACTAAGAAAGGCATCTGGGACTCGATTATCTATTATCGACACTACTATCTTTTGAATGCTTCTTCTTGTAAATCCATTTGGAACTTACCACTATCTTCTCTTTTGGTCTTAGAACCACATCCTAAACATCATTCTTTACAATGGACTAGTACTCCTCAATCATGGCATCCTTCCATTCTTTCTTCTCTGCAACCTCTTCATAATAGGTAGGCTCAACATCAATAATGTCACTTAGCAATGCTACGTAACTAGAGTATGGTCGTGGTCTCTTTCTTTCTCTGAAAGATCCATCTGGAGCTCCATACTTCTCTGTATCTTGAATAATTTCTCGAGCCCAAGCCAGTATTCTCTTATTTGTATTGATTTCTAGGCAGGTCTATGTGGTTCTTTCATATCATGATCTTCTAGTACAACATCATCGCCTACATTTGTATCTGCAACTTTGGGAGCTTCAGGTTCCTCATCATGGACCTCATCTAAATGATTCTTTATCAATCTACTGAAATCTACATCCTCATCAAAGGTGACATCTTTGCTAGTCTCAATATGTCGATGTTCGGGGATGTAAACTTTGTATGCCTTTGATGTTTCACTATATCCAACAAATATACCCTTCTTTCCTGAAGGTTCCAACTTCGATCTATTTTCCTTTGGGACATGCACATACATTGGACAACCAAAGATCCTCAGGTGGTTGACCTCTGGATTTTTACCTGTAAACATTTCTTCTGGTGTCTTGTTCCCAAGTACATGGTGGGGACTTCTATTCTACAAATATACAATGGTCCTGTTTGCTTATTCACACGTATGCATCGATAAATATTGATCATGAATCATGGCCTTTACTGCTTCCATGATCGTTCGTTTATTTCTTCCTACCACACCATTCTACTGAGGATTGTAGGGAGTAGAGAGATCCCTCTTAATCACAACTTCTTTGCAAAATGCCTTGAATTCATCTGATGTGAATTCTCCTCCATTATCTAACCCTAATATCTTTATCTTCTTTTCATAAAGGTTTTCAACAATTCCTTTGAATTCTTTGAACTTGTTGAATACTTCACTTTTAGCTTTCAAAAATTAAATCCAAGTGTTACGTGAGAAATCATCAATAAATGAAACATAATATACATACCCACTAAGTGAAGTGGATGACATTGGTCCACACACGTTTGAGTGCACAATGTCCAAGGCTCCTTTGGCTTTGTTGTTTCTTCTTGGAAATGGATTCTTCACGTTCTTTCCTTGTGCGCATCCCTTGCATATGCCTTCATGATTCACTTGGATCTATGGAAAACCTGTCACCATCTTGATCACGATCGGTAATTCTTTGTAATGTATGTGAGTACATATTCTATGCCATAACTCACTCAGAGTAACTGTGATGTGTACTAATGTTGAAAATGAATGTCCCTTCAATTTTTGTATACCTACTTCTTGAACACCAATTACCACACCATCATCAATAGAATTTCCTCTTGGCCACATGAGAACTTCACCATCAATGAAAGAAACTTTGAATCATTTCTCATCCAAATATGAGATATAAAGGAGATTCTTCTTCAAACTAGGTACATACAAACCATCCTTCATATTCATAGGATTTCTGGAATCCAATCTGTACGAAGCTTCTCTACTCCTTTAATGGGATACTGAAAATCATCACCGAGCTTCACCTTGTGAGGTGAATCCTTTTGAACTAATTCTGAGAAAGAATCCTTGTAACCTATCATGTGCTTAGAAGCACCACTATCAATAAGATATGTGTCACTTCCATGAGTAACTATTCCTATAAGAGTTGATATCAATATATATTCTTCGCATGAATCATCTTATTTGGCTCTCTTCTGATCAAGTTCATTGTATTTTGTGGCATGAGAATGATGTCTTTTATACTTTTCTTTTCTGATCTGATCTTTTGAGTGGGGATATTTTATTGCAATGTGTCCCATCTTCTAGAAGATGTATCATCTATAATTTGAGTAATTATTTTGAAACTTTTGTGTCTTTTGTGACCCTTGAGCCTTTTTGTGTGAGTGAACCTCTTTCTTTCCCTTTTTTTTTCTTGCATGTGCTGCAAGATATTGATTTTCATCATCACATAATTTCACTTCTCTTGCTGCCAATCTAGATTATTCTTGAGTGCAATCCTGCCATAGTCTACTAAACCTTGTTATCTTTCTTCTTGAACAAATTCCATGAATGAACGATTCCCAAGATCTTGGGAGACCATTAAATCTAGTCATTACTAGTTCATCTTCTTCAACTATGTCTCCAATGGCTTCGAACTATTTTCTGATTTGAGACACCCTCATGAAGTAGGATTGAATGGTTTTGAACTTTTCATATTCACACTCTTGATCTATGTCCTCAACATCATCTTCTGGTTGATATTCTTTCCTTCATATAATCGGGATAGGGAATCACACATTTTCTTGGGAGTTGTCAATGATGAGACATGAGGGATCAAATGATCCTTGATAGAATCAACAATGATTCTCTTTTCCTTGGCCTCATCTCCCTCTGGTTCCAAAATTTCTTCTTTGAAAAAACCTTCTAGATAATTATATTCTAGAATGAGCATTACTCTATACGTCCATCCTCGGAAATTATTATCACCCTCAATCTTCTCATGAAGCTTAGTGTTGGAAGCCATCTCTCCCTGGGAATAAAATATGATAAGAAAATAAAAAAAATTCAAATAAAGGTTTTGAACTTACCAGAGAGTGTGCTATGCCAAGGTGATCTAATCCAACTTTAATCTACAACTTCTTTGACTTCTTGACCTAGGGTTTCATGAGGAAATCCTATTTTTTCAACTTGAGAATTTTGGAATTATGATCCAAGGAATAGATGCACCCTCCTTAGGTGAAATCCTTGATGTATTTATTTTGACCAGCGTCCTTCATAAGGTGGGTAACATCATCTCCTAGGGTTTTATGCAAAAACCCTAATTTTCTGAAACTGTGAAAACTACAAAATTGGTTCAGGGAAAAGATGTGCTAGGGTTAGGAGAGTCTTCCTATGGTCTTGTTTTCCCCAGGGAATTCCTGTAGACTGTGAAAATGGATTCTTTCAGGCCTACTTTGAAACCATGTTAAAATTTCGCTTAAGTAGTTAAGTGTATTCAATATTCTTTAATTTTTAATAATTAGAACAATAACTACATGCATAAAAATCACTCAAAGAAATACATCCACAATATACACAAGATTTATCCTAGGAAACCCTCTTGGGGGAGAAAACCCAACAAAGCTTCTTCAATATAGATTCGTCAACAAGTATAATGTCTCTCTCCAAGAGAGACCTCACAAAACATAAGATAACTAGAAGATAGACCAGAAACCCTAACTAGAATAGGGTAGCGCACCGCTAGACAAAGTTAGACCTCCAAAAGATAACCAAAACCCTCCATGAAAACAACCTTACTCTGTAGTTGTGTCTCCTTATAATACTTGAACAATTTTCCTTGAGAGAGATAACTTGTGTTGTGTGTGTTCTTCAAATGAGGCCCCTAGCCTCTTATAAATACAAGTTCAGTCACCCTATAATTAGGTCAGGGAGGACTTGTACAATTGACACTTTCTAATTTACATTTGACTTTTACAAAGGCATAATAGGGATGACTTTACAAATACAACATAATATTATTCTTTAAGGTTTTTACTTGGTCTAATACAATACAGATACAATAAGATTATCTTTCTAAGCTACTCAAACTTCAACACCTTTTCCCCTGTAGCCAAAATGAATTCCATCCACCTTGTTTTAGCCCTTGCATGCTCACATAAATGGGAGGTCCATCAAATGGATTTCAAATCCGCTTTCTTGCATGTGGATTTTCAAAAAGAAATCTAAATGGAACAACCTCCTAGCTATGTCTAGAATGACTCAATCCTTGTTAACTACCTTAATAAATCTCTTTATGGTCTTAAGAAAGATCCTAGAGCTTGTTATGCCAAAATGGATAGCTTTCTTCTTGATACCAATTTTTCTAGATGTCATTCTAACCCTAATGTCTATACCAATAAAGTAGGAAGATATCTCATAATCCTTGTTCTTTATGTTTATGACCTTATCCTCATTGGTAGCGGCCCAAAACTTTTAACCCATGTGAAATCCAACATTAAAAAGAAATTTGAAATGACATACTTAGGCTATTTGTATTATTTTATTGGCCTCCAAGTATTGCAAACCAAGGAAGGAATATTTCTTTCCAATTCTAAGCATGCTTGTGACCTTCTTCATTTCTTTCACATGGATGATTCAAAACCAACCCCTTCTCCCTTCAATTCTGGAGTCAAACTTACTACCACTTGTACTTCTCTCGAAGTTGATGCCACCTTGTACTGTCCGTTAGTTGGTAGCCTCTTATATTTGACTCATACCTATCTTGATATTTCCTTTGTTGTTGGTATTTTTTTCAGGTATATGCAATCCCCCATGAAATCCATTAGAAATAAGCTAAAATAATACTTCAATATGTACACAATATACATCAAGGGGTACTCCTTTATTGGTTGGTTTCACTAATTCAGATTGGGTTGAAAACCCTAATGATTGAAAGGCTACTACATGTTATGTGTTCAGCCTTGGTTTATGACCTATCACTTGGGCCTCTAAGAAAAAACATGCTATTTCCATTTCTTCAGAATAAGTAGAGTATCAAGCATCAATTAATGCAAGTCAAGAATCCTTGTGGCTTTGGCGATCCTTTCAGAATTTGGATTTCAGAAACAACATATGACCACCCTTTGGTGCAAAAATTAGAGTTCCATCAAGCTCACCAAATATCTGGTTCAACATCAATGAAGCAAACACATCGAGTTACACATGCACTTGTTTAGAAAACTCATTCATGATCGAGTTATTGAAGTGTTATTTTTCCCTACAAAAGATGAAGTTGCACACATTTTCACAAAGCCTCTTACATAAGCAAAGTTTTCCAAAATTTTATCTATGTTAGGAGTTTAGTAAGATGTCATTAAGGGGGGATAGACTCTAATGCCTCCTTCTTTCTCTTATTGTGTCTCCTTTGTAAATCCTTCAATCATATCCCAAGTTGTTTTTAAGGGGGGATGTTAGGATATTTAGACACTAGGGATTTAGTTAAGATCAACTTGGTCTAATGTATAGTTAGGTTAAAGTGTGTTTCTTTAGTATGCATTAGTATGAATGATCTATATGGATTTCAGTTGCCTCCCACCTATTCCAACTGGCTCATTTTGGCATTTTTCCAGTTTGGCATTTTTTTCTAGTTTTCAGATCCCGAACTTCTGGGGCCATTTTGAGGCCCTAAATAGGGTTTCTAGGGCTTTCCACAGTCACATGATATGATTTATCCAAATTGTAATAAAAACATGTGTATTCCTCATATATACCTTTCCAACGGGCTATCGTGCACCTAAAAAAGATATCGTATGCAAAAGTTACGATCCTGGGAAGTTGATGTACTAACTTACCCCAACAGGGCCCACATGAATTTTGGCGCTTCATGTCCTAAGGTTAGGTTTTTGGATGTCTAGGTTTTTGGCATTCCTTTTTATTGTAAAAAGGCTTGGAGATCCTCATTATAACCAACTTCTTGCGAATGAACGCAACCGTCACATATCTTCTCAAATATAATCCACCACCATTCCAACAAGCTTGTTTTTAGTCTGCATTTTATAGTTTCAACATATTTCTTTATTGAATAGAAGCCAATTTTACTGTATCTCTGTTATAATTCTTTGTGTTTTTGTGTTAATAATAATAATAATCTGTATTCATTTCGTTTTTCTCATAAAATTATAATCAATGCATTTGTAGTTAGGAAATCCAACAATCATGATATGGTTCTGACATAGAGTGATCCAACGGATCATATTCTCCTTTATCTTAACAACTACAATGATACGTGGATTAACACTCGATTGTTCCATGATATTTATTTAAAGAACGTGGAGGGTCATTTGTCGATGATCGATTATGAGAAAATATCTTGGAAATCTCTTTGTAATATTTTCTTTTGCACTAATAAATTGCTCCAAGTGGCCACATTGGTTGGGTCTGTGGATGTTTCCCCATACGATATTTACCACGTAAAAACATCGATGTCTTGATCTTTGATCTAGTTGCATGAGTGGTTACTGAAGGTGTTCATCCGATGTTGGAATACCTATGTTGTCGAACAACCATCCTCAAAATGAGGGAAGTTCTTGGAGGGTTTCCCTGGGATTTGCATCCCATCGAAAAAAAATGTTGCACCTATAATAGATGCTTCATCAATGAGAAACACATGAATCTATTCAAAATAATTTGTCAACAATATCTACTTTTTCACTATTTGTTAAATGCATTATAAAATGTAGAACACAATTCCAAACCACTCATTGAAAGTCAATTTTCATGTCTACCCATTTGCGAGTCCTTTTAATTATTTTTGTTTGTAATTCATTTCATATTATAGAATTGAACTAGTGATTGAAAGCTTTTCTAGTTCTTGTACCTATTGTCAAAAACAATTATTTTAGTTTGTTAACTTGACATATTAGGTCCTAATTTTATAAAATTCTACATTGCCTAGTATTTGTGGTTGTTTAACATTTTGATATGGGTTGTTTACATAAATGTTCACTCATTTTGAGTTTTTAAGCATTTCAAATCACTTTCAAAGTTCTAAGATTAGTGATATTTGACCACAAATCTTTGTTCCATAATTTCATTTGTCTGTTAGTGTGTACATTAAATAGTTATTATTTTTTCCAATTAAGTTTCATTTGTTGTATGTTAATAATCACTCCATGATGTAGTTGTTTTGTATGTAGTCATTGTTCTATGTTGAGTAGTGTTCCTTGAAAATGCTTTCATTTATTTGATATGGATCACACAACATTAATTATTCTTTGATATGAAACACACAACATCAATTATTCTTTATGGTATTTTTCAAGATCTGATAGGGAGCACACAACATCAATTGTTCTTTATGGTATTTTTCAAGATATTTATCCTTATTATACTTAATATCTCATAACATATGGCTTGCCATTATTTCTTCATTTTGTTTTTTTTGTTTGAATAACTTGATGCAAATTAAGCTAGGTATAAGTGCTCAAAGGCTTCATGAAGTCACATATTAATTGATAATTCAAAGACACATTATGTTTTTTTATTAATCTCTCTTTTATTTTAAGTCTTTTAATATATTTAGCATAAATGCTTGTCCATTTACAACTATCGTGTTTATGAAAATATAATACCTTGAACCACTATTTAGTGATAGAGATAATATAATATAATATGCACAAATTATTGTGAATAAATTTGTTGCAGGTTCACTAAAGCTCTTCCAAGTTTACTAATGGTTTCCTTATATCAAAATTTTCCTTTTTATGATATGTTCATATGCATTTAAACGTTGACATCATTGTTTTGTTAAGTTTTGTTCATATGCATTTAAACATTGACATCATTGTTTTGTTAAGTTCTGTAATGAAGAAGCTACAATATGCAACTACTACATAAGTGTGAAGCACAAATTAAGATTTTGTATTAGTGTTTTAAACTTTTGGAATAGGCCATGAAAAATTATTGATCCATATGTATGATGGTTCTTTGCAACAACATTATTGTTTAGTTAAAGTTACATTGTATTGCATGCATGCAGTTCTCATGTGATAATTTTGTATCATCTAAAAAGATATCAAACATATACGTTTGATCATATTTGGAATGCTCTATTGTTTCAAATATTATCATTGGATTAGATTTTATTGTCATTGTCATATTGCATAGGTTCAAATATTTCATTTTTTCATTGGAGATTGTGGAAAATTAAATATGATGAACATTTTTGTTTTTTCTACAAGTTTTTTACCATGATGATGTTAAAATATCTTTAAGTCATCTGTAAGAGTGGTTGACTATGATGATGTTAAAGTATCTTTAAGTCATTTGTAAGAGTGGTTGAGCTACAAAAATTCTACAAAACTTACAACTTCTACTTTAGTATTTGTTACATATATTGATACATCTTTTATCCATAGTAATTCATGATCATGATTACTTCCTCTCTTTTGAAATTTACTTACATATAAGTAGTCCTTAATTTTATTGTATTTTTTGTCATCATGACAAATTAACTATGACAAAGCATTTGTCTTGTTTCTATAGTAATATGCACATTTGTTCCTAATAATTGACTAATTTCATTATCTACTATTTCATTTTCATTTTTTTTCTTTTTAGTTCTTATTTTTTTTAATGCTTTACCTAATGGTTGCTAACTATACTTTTCACTACTTAAGGAAACAAAGAAAGTTGGTTGTCCTAATTGTTGTATCATTGCAAATATAGCTTTTTGCATGTATGTTGGAGGTAGTCTAATAATGCACAATTTGTTTTAGGATCCATGCATTCAATCTCTCATTTAAGAATATAATCCAAGTTTGATTTTGAATTAATGTCTTTTTTTATTTGTTTTATTCCTTTTAATTGTACTTTTCTTATTCTATTCCAAATAATCCAAAATATTTGATTCATAATAATGCATGTACTACTTTGTTTTAATTGTATTTTTTTTATTCTATTCCAAATAATCCAAAATATTTAATTCAATGCATGTACTACTTTGTAAAATAAATTAGTTGTATGATAGAAAAAGTTATATTCATTATGTAAAACTTCTCATTAAGTAATTATGAGATATGAATTATTTTTGTCATTTTTCTTCATTGAGGGAAAACTAGTTTTTTGTATTTATCTTGGAAAATTTCTAATAGCATGTAACCCTCATCATAAACACTATTTATTTAATTGTTTAAAAAAAAAGTGTTATACAAGTGAGTAAATTCATGCACTAATTGGTTAGTTTTTTTTTTTTCATTGTATTGTTTATTCTCAGTGTATGTATGTTTTAATTTAGTAATGTTTTTGTAATTGGTTAGTTTTTTTTTTTCATTGTATTGTTTATTCTTGGTATATGTTTTAATTTAGTAATTGGTTAGTCATTTTTTTTTTTCTATGTATGTTTTAATTTCATAAAAAATTTAATGAATTATTCATTCTATTTGTCACTTATTGTAATTTTTTTAAATGTGTAAAGTGTATTTTACATAATTGTTTTAATACCTTTATGTTTAAATAAGCATAGATCTCATTTATAGTATTTTGGCACTTATTGTAACTTTTTTTAAATTTGTAAAGTGTATTTTACATAATTGTTTTAATACTTTTATGCTAAAATAAGCATAAATCTCATCTATAGTATTTAAGAAGTTTTGAATTTTATTTTTTGAATTTTAATTGCTATTGAAATTGTTTTGGTTTTATTTAGGTAAAGCAAGTTAAAGCATAAAGATGTCAACATGAATATTGATAACAACCTAGAAAGTTTAATTGTGGTTTTTGATTTTTTTTCCTAGCTCTATTATTTGTAAAAATGGTATTCTTATTATTGAGCTAGGTGGTAAGACTATCTTAGTTGATAACAATAAATTTAAAGCCCAACAAAGAGCTAAGGAAAAATCGCGATTGTGAAAGCTCGCGCAGCCTGGTGTGTTAGGGTTTAGGCGTCATGGCTGGTCAGGGAGGGGAGCCGCCGCCCCCTCCTTCCCCTGCCTCCTCCTTTCGCCGACTGGTAGAGGCATGCACCAAGCATTCGATCACAGCAGAAGCTCCCAACTTTGTCAAGAAACTGAAGGATATTCCCGAAATAGATCTTCCTCCTGAGCAACCGATGAAAATCGCCCTCTCCCTCTCTGAACGCGGCCTCATTGGTCAATTCATGGGCCTATGGCCCTCCTCCAGATCCACAGAAAACTGGATCCAACGGAACTGGAGACCGCTGATTGCAAACAGTGTTACCAGCTACGCGGTCGGACGGGGATATTTCATCTTCGAATTTATATCCCAGGAGGATAGAGATCTAATATTCAGGAACGGCCCTTACTTCATGGGCACTCAAGGACTTTATTTGAATAGATGGACACCGAGCTTCGATCC
>ML787810.1:25725-52842 GCA_009831015.1 Picea engelmannii | reverse complement strand
AAATCTCATTTATCTGAAATCTTATTGGCCAAAAACTTTGAAGTCTTATTGCTACCTTCACTTCCCCCAATGTAAATTTAATAAATATTTCTGCCATCTAGTCATTTCATGCCTACTCCTCTCCCTATCTCCTTAAACAATACTTTCATTATTATATTCAGTAGGTATATGCTACCTAGTAGCCTTATTATAAATTATTTCTTAATTTCCCTCGCTTCCCTCCTCTTCTACCTTTTATTTCTCCAATTCCATTTTTCTCGAAATACTTAGACTTCGATGACCAACATACTATAGTATTAGTTACCTAATTAAGTATTAATATGAGTGGGATGAATATAAAAAAAATATAATTAAATATTAATATGAATGTGATGTATATAAAAAAATTAAAACAAAATATAAAATTTTGAACACATGTTTATAGATTGCACTTGGTTCGTTGTGTTTGGCGTTGTTGTATATATGGCATGATTAATTTGCAAGGACCACGATGTCTCATGAGTGCAAGGCTCATGCTAGAAAAAAGTTAATTTATAATAAAGGACCCACCAATAAAAATGAGCTAGGTTGTTCAATATAACGAGGATGAATGTTGATGTTGTGAGTACTGCCATATCATGTGATGTTTGATTTGATAGTAATCATGGTCCAGTCTTCTTAACCCATAATAACGATATTGGCTTCGATAATAAAAAAAAAAACATTGTGCCTTTTGCCTTCAAAGATACTAAGACCCGCATTGTTTGTTAAGCCTTGATGGAGATCACTTCTATAATAGTCACCTTTTTTTGTCGCCTTCTCTAGCTACCCCATAGGGGTAGTTTGTTGAGCTTCTAGTAAAGAAACCTACCTTCATAGATACCTCCTCTTGGTCACCTTCTCTTTAGAGATAAATCAATGTAGTTAGATCATTTTGTTTTCTATCCTTTTGAGAAAGGTGCTATCACATAAGATTGTTTAAGGGTTGCAAGGTCACCCAGTCCTTTACTTCCGTAGGTATCAGTCTTGAGTTCAAAATGCATATTTTAGAATAGTCTATTTTGGGCTTGAAGCGCAGCATGCAAAGCAGCTCATTTCGGGTTTAAAATACAAACAGGCAGGCCTAGTTTTTAATGGTGGAAATCCCCTATGAAGTTCAGATTAGCAGCGCCCGGGTATCTGGAACTGTAGAGTTGCGCGAAGTATAGCGCTAGGGAAAAGGGTCCGAAGTCCTGAAGCCCCGAAGTAAGTATGAGTCATTGATCTCGAGGGGGACATGTGGCAGCCGATCTAGGTGTTCGGGGAAATGAGCTTCGGGAGTTTTGAAATGAGAAATGCGCCAAGTTCTCGAAGAGCTGAAGCCTGAATTCCCGAAATAAAATCTGAACCATCCAAGCCAGGGGAACACGTGGAGGAAAATCCCTCACTTTGGGATTCGACACTCCAGAAGATTGTGGAAGTCAAGTAGTCAAAAGTCTCGAAGTCCCAAAGTGTCGAAGGCCCGAAGTCCCGAAGGGACGAAGCCTGAATTCCCGAAGTGCCAAAGTCCTGAAGTGTTGAATTCCCGAAGTGCGGAAGTCCCAAAGTGCCGAAGCTGAAAGTCCTGAAGTGCCGAAGGCCTGAAGTCCCGAAGTGCTGAAGTAATTTTCATCCATCCGATTCAAGTGGACATGTGTCGTCAAATCCTTAACTCCGGATGTTTTGCTTCGAGGGAAAAATAAATTTGATTTTTGATTTTCTTGGAGACCCGAAGGAGATCACATTCATTGATTAGCAAGGGCCACGCGTCATCAAATCCTTAGCTCCGAAAGATTTTCCAGGGGGGAAACGAAGTTTGAGTTTTGTTTTTCCCGGAGTCCGAAGACCTGAAGAGATCCTAGTCATTGATCTCAATGGGGGGCTACACGTCATCATATCTTTAGCTCCGGATAAAAGCGGCAGAAGGCAGAGGAGGTTTGAGGTTTGAAAATTCTGAAGCTCGAGTCGCAAAGCAGGTCTCAGCCGTCGATTCGAAAAGGGAATATCTGATCCATTGATCTGAAGAGGGAAGATTTGAGCCGTTGATCGTAAATCCTTGTCCAAGATCACGAGATCGAAGACCACGGTCCATTGCGGGGATGAAACATACTCAGGCAATAATTTTCTTGAGTGGTTGTGCAATTGAAACCATGGTAGGGAAAAAGTGCTACGTGGCGAAAGGTGGTGGATTGCGGGCCCAAAAGTGGTCTGAACCCATACCACTTTCAAGCAACCCCACAATCACATGTTTATATAACATCATATCGAAGAGCACCACATGGCCACCCCCTGAGCATTTAATCTCGTTGATTCCTCGAGAAAAGGAAGCTAATGAAAATAGAGTCGGTGGTTAAAACCTCGACTCAATCCATAAATGGAAGGCATGGAAGGTCTGGCCGTGGGGACTAAAATATCAGCCCATGGTACTCCTGTGGGCAGATTTCCCTACAAAATCCATGCCGATCTGAGCTTGCGTCTCATAAAGGGATACATGCACAGTTTGACAGAAGACTGCCCAGACGCAATGCTTTGAATGTAGTGATCAAATCACACTCTTGGTAGTGGTGAATTGTTCTGAGTATAAATAAGTAGTTTTGATATTTTGTTAAGGTCGTCAACTGGTTGAGCAGAGCTCCCTATTTTGTAATGTTTTGATGCTAGAACTGTTCTTTGGTTATGTATCAAATTTGATACTTTCATGTTAATAGAAGTCAACTTATTTTCATCTCTCTGTAAAAACGGTCCAAAAAACTCGGGCATGGAGGATCCATTTGAGGGTTGTTATGTTGTTGTAATGTAGGTTTGATTACAGTGGTATCGTGACCAATTTTAGTCAGCTCCCTTGTTATCTTTCTACCTCTTACACTGAATGGCTCGGGCATGGAGGATCCAATCGAGTTGTTGTAGCTGCATTGTGATGTAGGTTTGATCATTGTGTTGTTGTGACTGTGTTGTTTGGACATATTTCAGTGTTTGAATCTTGGGCTCAAGAGTGATATTGAGTCTAAGTTTTTCTTCTCCAAGCTGCTTGAAAGCCTTATGCTCATAGCAATCTTGTTCACCTTTCTTACTAAGTCTTCCTTCTTCTCACACTTAAGCTCAATTCACTGACTAAAGTTAATGTGGCCCTCACTTCCCTATGCATTTCTTGTCTTGTTCTGTGTTGAACATCATTCATATATTGAGTTTTGTCCATTGACCTCCACTCATATAAAAACAACATCCACCAAAAACTCTGATGGGTACTGGGCTTAGCCTCTCGCAATCTGAGGGTGACTCTCAGTACTAACATTCATGGCATCGTTGTCAGGGAATGAATTGAAGACATTTCTCTGGGATAGAATGACAAAGAGCTTCTAATTCTGAAGGTGCATCAGATATCAGAACCATTGAAGATTTCAATTTGCACCTGGTGACTCCACAATCAAAGACTCCACAGGGGAGGACCCTGTTGACAGAAAGATGACCATACCGAAGGGGAAGACCAAGTATCAATTTATGAGCTTTCTTCATGAAATCTTGTTTTTATTTATCAACTCATTTCTCTCTTTCCCTTTACATATAAAAAGGATTATCCTCTTCTTTGTCTATTCAGATGATAATAAGCCTTCCTTTATTTATCCATCCTTGGAAGAAGAAGCCATGCCCTCTTCTTGTGTTGTAGATGTTGATCTTGTGTCTTCACCTCAGCCTATTCATAAAAGTGAGATTTGTATTGGATTTCCTCATGAAATTGACCACCCTTGTAGCCTTGAGTGGGTTGAAAATGATTCAAAGCCTTCTCAGATCTCATTTCCTTCCGTTATTACTGCTTAGCCTGTCCATCTTCTTGTTAAACCTCATATTTAGCCCACCGGTTTTCAAGCTAAGATTAGAGACAATATGCTTAAACCTTTAAGTCTGCCACTTGACCTTCATCCTTATCCTCTTTATTCCTTTGAGTATCTTCCTCGGTTTTCTGGGGAGGATCATGTTACAACTGAGAGGCACTTGGAGGCCTTTGAGAACTTTTTTGATCAGTTTGAGATTGTTCATGAGGATGTTACCATAAGGTTTCTCTCACATTCTTTGACTGGAGATGTTGTTGTGTGGTTTAAATGTTTGGGAGTTGGTTCTATTGGTTCTTGGGTCGCGTTATGCAAATCTTTTTTAAAGTGTTGAGGTGAGAGCAAGTCCCTTGATCAGTACTAGTTTGAATTTAATGACTTGAGGAGAGGGGAAGAGGAAGCCTTGGTTGTCTTCAATAGGACGTTTTGCAGTGTTTATCATAGTATGCCTTTGGAGATCAGACCCACAGAGACTGTTGCCATGGTGTACTATGTCATGGCTCAACATTCAGAGCTTGTCCTTCTCCTGAGAGAAAGGAAAGATTCATCTTTAAGACACCTGTTTGAAGATGATGAAGAGGTCGAATAGAACATCGAGGCTAGCAAGGGGGTTCATACGCAAGCATATCATGAAAAATTGCATGTACATAAGAAAGAAGACTATCAGTATGTTTCAGATTCTAAGCAAGAAGACTGTCAGTATGTTTCAGATTCTGAGCAAGAAGCAAGTGAGTATAATTTAGATCTGGAACAACAACAAGGAGGTAGGCGTGATTCACATTTGGAATCAGATTCTTCAATAGTTGCATATTTTTCTATGGGCAGTGATGCATATCAATCTTATGATCATTTTTCAGAACATTTTGAGCATGAAGTAGTAGTTGATTGCATAGATAACTATATGTTCTTGGCTGATCATAGTTGTGATGCTTTAAATCCTGTTGTACCATTATCTTATGATCATTCTTATGAAGGAGAGACTGCAATTGTTGGTGATCAAGAGTTTGTTTCGAAAGAACAAGGAGGTCATCTATTTGCAAGAAGAGAGGCATTTACAGAGGAGCAGCTTGGTCTTCTAAAGAAGCCATAATTTTGTCACGTTATTCATGATCCTGTGGCCATATACATGCAGTCGTATGTTTCAGATTTTCTGAAATTTTCAAATGGGATTATTTCATTGATACTCACAGGTCAGTATGGTTTCATGAAATACTTCCAAGACCAAACTATAGATGTTTTTCCTTTATTCATTAAGGAAAAGCATTGGGTGGAAATCAGCCATCCTGGACCCGAATAAGACACAGAGAAGCATGTAAAGGAGGAGCTAAGTGGGTAGCTTTTCTCTTGTCCAGAACCTGTAAACGAGCAAATACCACCTAGTATTAGCCAACCTGCATTAGTTATCCACCCACATTTACACTATGAGAACATCAAACGACGGGTGAGACACAATGAAGGACAGGAATTAATTTCTTGTCAGTTGAGCTCCCCTGATTATAAATTTTGTGACCCTGTGGGGCTATATATGGAGTTGTGTTTTCCAAAAGTATTAGAGTCTACAGAATTATTCACCTTATCATCATTTGGGGGTATGGTCAGTGTTCCAAGCCATGTTCTCGTTCTGTTTTCATACCTCCCTAGTTTTTTGTGGATCATCTGCAGTAAAGAGAATAATTATATTACCAGGCAGTCTGGGTGGCTATGGTGGAAGTTTTCTTTCACCTAGTGCCTTGTAAAAAGTCAGTTATCGTAGGATTTTATATAAATAATCTCCTTCTAGAGGCCATGTGTTTGTTTTCATTTTTTAGTAGAATAGTGTACATATTTGCCTATTTTCTTCGGCGAAAGTTTTGAACTAGACTCCATAGCCCAACAACTAAGGCACTGGAACAACGCGTTCTTGGTAGCTCGCAAGGAGCATGCCATCCCCTGTGGAGCCAAATGTTATCACATAAGGCTGTCTAAGGGTCACAAGGAGACCCAATCCTTTTCTTGTCCAGGTATCAGCCTTGAGCTCAAAAAGCAGCTTTCAGAACAATCTATTTTGGGCTTGAGGCGCAGCATGCATAGCAGCTCATTTCGGGTTTAAAATACAAATAGGTGGGCCCAATTTTAAATGGTAGAAATCCCCTATGAAGTTCATATTAGGGGCTCCCGGGTATCTGGAACTGTAGAGTTGCACGAAGTATAGCACCAGAGCAAAGGGTTTGAAGTCCCAAAGCCCCGAAGTAAGTATGAGTCATTGATCTTGAGGGGGTTAGGTGGAATTCGATCCAGGTGTTCGGGGAAATGAGCTTCGGGAGTTTTGAAATGAGAAACGCGCCAAGTTCCCAAAGAGGCAAAGCCCAAATTCCCAAAATAAAATCCGAACCATCCAAGCCAGGGGAACACATGGAGGCAGATCCCTCACTTCGGGATTCGACGCTCTGGAATATTGTGGAAGTCAAGTATTCAAAAGTCCCGAAGTGTCGAAGTGTCGAAGGGCCAAAGCCTGAATTCCCGAAGTGTTGAAGGCCCAAAGTCCCAAAGTGTCGAAGCCCAAAGTCCTGAAGTGTCGAAGGCCCAAAGTCCCAAAGTGCTGAAGTAATTCTCAGCCATCCGATTCAAGTGGAAACACATCGTCAAATCCTTAACTCTGGATGTTTTTCTTCAAGGGAAAAACAAGTTTGAGTTTTGATTTTCCCGGACACCCGAAGGATATCACAACAGTTGATCAGCAAGGGCCACGCGTCGTCAGATCCTTAGCTCCAGAATATTTTCGAGGGGGAAAATGAAGTTTGAGTTTTGTTTTTCCTAGAGTCCGGAGACCCAAAGATATCCCAATCATCGATCTCAAGGGGGGATACGCGTCATCATATCTTTATCTCCAGATAAAAATGACAGAAGATAGAGGAGGTTTGAGGTTTCAAAAGTCCGAAGTTCGAGTCGCGAAGCAGGTCTTGGTCGTCAATTTGAAAAGGAAAGATCCAATCAATTGATCTGAAAGAGGGCAGATTTGAGCCATTGATCATAAATCCTTGTCCAAGATCATGAGATTTATGGCCACAGTTCATTACGGGTACGCAACATACTCAGGTGATAATTTTCTTGAGTGGTCCCGCAATTGAAACCATGGTTGGGTGAAAGTGCTACGTGGTGAAAGGTGGTGGATTGTGGGCCCAAAAGTAGTCTGAACCCATACCACTTTTGAGGAGCCCCAAAATCACATGTTTATATAACATCCTATCCAAGAGAACCACGTGGCCTCCCCCCAAGCATTTAATCTCGTTGATTCCCTGAGAAAAGGTAGTTAATGAAAATAGAGTCGGTGGTTGAAACCTCGACTCAATCCATAAATGGAAGGCATGGAAGGTCCAGCCGTGGGGACTGAACTGTCAGCCCATGGTACCCCTGTGGGAAGATTTCCCTACAAAATCCATTTTGATCTGAGCTCGCGTCTGACAGAGGGATACATGCACAATCTGACAAAAGACTGCCTAAACGCAATGCTTTGAATGTAGTGATCAGATCACACTCCTAGTAGTGGCAAATTGTTCTGAGTATAAATAAGTAGTTTTGATATTTTGTTAAGGTCATCAACTGGTTGAGCAAAGCTCCCTATTTTGTAATGTTTTGACGCCAGAACTGTTCTCTAGTTATGTATTAAATTTGATACTTTCATGTTAATAGAAGTCAACTTCTTTTCATCTCTCTATAAAAACTATGCTAAAACACTCGAGCATGGAGGATCCAATCAAGGGCTGTTATGCTGTTGTAATGTAGGTTTGATTACAGTGGTATCATGACCATTTTTAGTCAGCTCCCTTGTTATATTTCTACCTCTTACACTGAATGGCTCGGGAATGGAGGATCTAGTCGAGTTGTTGTAGTTGCATTGTGATGTAGGTTTGATCATTGTGTTGTTGTGACTGTGTTTTTTGGACATATTTCAGTGTTTGAAGCTTGGGCTCAAGAATGATCTTGAGTCTGAGTTTTTCTTCCCCAAGCTGCTTGAAAGTCTTATGCTCATAGTAGTCTTTTTCACCTTTCTTACTAAGTCTTCATTCCGCTCACACTTAAGCTCAATTCCCTCACTGAAGTTAATGTGGCCCTCACTTCCATGTGCATTTCTTGTCCAGTTCTGTGTTGAACATCATTCATATATTTATATTTTTCCATTGACCTCCACTCATATAAAACCGACATCCACCAAAAACTCTGATGGGTACTGGGCTTATCCTCCCACAATCTGAGGGTGACTCTTAGTGCTAACAGAAGGATTCCCTCATTTTGAATACATCTACTACATCTAGTGATGTATTTGGTCAGCCCTTGATTTTGGAACCTCTTCAATATTTATATGTCCATATATTGTTCTCTCCCCTTGATCAACATTAATTATATGTCTCTTCTTAGGATTAGGGGAAGTCTTTGTTGTTGTGTTAATACCATTAATGATTTTTTCAACACTAGAGGAGGAATGTTCTTATGGTGTAAAATTACCTATCCCAGGTTCTATGAATCCTTAATGTGTCAAGGTGACTGGATCATCATGCTCCATTCTTTCTTTGACAATATCCTCCTCATCTGGAGTTTCCTTCTTTGGACAAGTTCTTCAAAGATGCCCATAGATATGGAAAATAGAACATCTGAAGGGTATCTTCATATAGTTTATTACATCTAACAACCCATCACATAAGTTCATGTCCACACAAATCTTAGCCTTGGATTGATCCGGATTTGATCACTATATTATTTTTCATCTATCCCAATGTTTTATGGGTGAAAAAAATTTGAAGGAATCAACTTGCAGAGTTAGCAGTTGGTCCCAATTTGGCAATTTGGGTTCAAAAAACCATTTGAAATATTTTGTATCCATTTTGAGGCATCAAACAACACCTTTTTAAGGTCCAAAACTTACCATGGATCCATCAACTATATTCTACACATCGATACCTTTCCAATGGTGCAATAATTGCTTCAATCAGAGTTTGTATGCGAAAGTTATGTCTCCCGCAAGTTGACTTACCGTATTGATCACCATGGTGTGAGTGGATGCCACATCAACCCCCATTACTTAAACATGCGGGGCTATCCATGTAGTGTATTTTCTAGAAAATTCTATAAGGTCCAAACCCAATCACTAATTGAGGGTTGATGATCGAGACAGATTTCCACACATGGAAGGACTTTACTGTGTTCACGAAGTTGATCTGCAGAGTGGTGAAGATGATGAACTTATATTCTTTGAGTTTTATTTTCTCATGCATTTTATCAATGCTTTGTGAGGAAAAGGTCTTATTCATTTATTTTATGCTTTATGAGCTTTTGGAAAACTCATGCACTTAATTCTTTTTGTAAAATGATTAATACTTGTGAGGAAATTAAGACTCACATATTTTTCATTGAAACTGTAATTATGGAAATTGGTTTTTTATGTGAGAAACCACCTCACACCAATTTTCCATTATTCTCAATTATAGGTTGAGAGAATAAAGGACATGGATGAAGAGTCTTTGGGTGGTTTGGAGACTTTTCCCATTATGTACTTGAAGATAGTTTGAGATCCTACATTCATGGATCTTGTTTTTCCTCTTTTGTAATTAAATCCTGTTATTGTGGATCTAGGAATTAATGCTCTTTCTTAAGAGGGAGTGAGGAAAAACTATATAATGCCTTATGTGAGCTATTTGAAATGTAGAAGAGTAATGAAGAATTAATGAGTGAAGTTAGAGAGCCATAGTGCTACTACTCCTCAACATTGAGAGAGTTATTCATGTAAGGAATTATCCTTCTTGATGTATGGAGAGGTATGAGTGTGAGCAGTCTTCTTGAATCCTCATTGAAGGATACGACATCTCTTATGTAATCACTTATGAGAAGATCCCAACATATTTTGAAGAAGGAATGAAAGTGATCTATATTCCAATTGAAGCGGTTCTAGAGACGTATCCCACGAGGGGTGAACTTCATTACCAACATTAGTTGTCTCTCTCTTGTCTTTTCATGTGCTTATTCCATTTGAGTTCATGTATTTTATGTATTATTGTTTAAAAAGCATGGTTAATCATGAATTCATATGCTCTTTAATCTTTATGCAAATACTTCATCAAAAAATGATTCTCAATTGAAAACTTGAGTAAAGTACTCACTCGTTTTCAGATCATGTGGTATCAAAGCTAGGTTGACTGCTTTGCATGATGGGAAAAGGAGCGAAGAAACCATAAATAATTCAATAATTAGAAGAGATAAATCACAACATTCAAGCTGAAAATGCATAGTTGAGGAGACTTTTGCATGTTGCAGAAGAAGAGAAGAAAGAGCTTCAAGAGAGGTCTCGACTTCATGGAGAATTCCTCAATGGAATCATTGAAGAATTGCACCTGAAATTGCAAACCAGGGATGATATATTGGCTAAATTGAAGCATGGTGAACAAATGGAAGACAAAGAGCCTTCTACCATGGATTCACAAACTCAAACTGAGGTATATGATGTTTCGTCATGTTCAATGCTTTCTCAGTATGAAACTTATGTGGGCATGAAGCTCCTCACAAAGATGGGATACAAAGGAGGTGGATTGGGCATTCATGGCCAACGAATCACTCAGCCATTAGAGGTGGTACAAAGACCATGATTTGTAGTTTTTGGTTATGACAAGGAAAAGAATGGAGAATTCTTAAAGGTTGCTGAAGCAAAAACCATCTCTTAACCATCAGATTCCAAGAAAGGAATCAAGCCATCTTGTCCTCATCAGATCAAGGACAATTCAGGAAGGTATAAAAGTCATTCAAATTCTTTCATTGCAAATAAGAAGAATGATTTGTGTTTTAGATATTCTAACCATGATGTATCTAAGAATCATATGAAGAAAGTTTGGGTTAAGAAGACAGACGAGTCCACGAGAAGTGAAACAAATCAGAAACCATGCCTTCCAAGTCATCATGTCAGGAAGTTGAATGGAAAACGAAGGAATTTTTGTAGTTATTGCAACATTAGTGGCCATTGGGAGAAGAAATGTTGGAAGATCCACCCATTGTTACATCGTAATTCGAGGGAGAAACCCTCTACAACACTCACCAAGAGAGATGTTTTGAAATATGTTTTGATCAATGTTCTAGCACCGACCTCTGAAGAAACCCAGTTGCAGAAGGAAGGCACGTTCGAATGGTTGGGAGAGAAATGGTTGACATTTTTACAAAATTGAAATCCTTCTATTAGCATGTTTGAGAACCATGGAGTAATGTAATCAGATCATGGTCCTTACACTCCTATCATGGTCTAAATTCATCAATTGTAGATTGTGGCCTCCAACTGCGAGAAGAGGTAGAGCAGGCCAATAATTAGGTGTCTCTGTAATCTCCCAGTGATCTAATCTATTTCGACAATGATCGATCTTTTTCAACAGACCCTTGAAGCGAGTAAAGAAAAATCATAATCATAACTGATTTGGGATCATATATGCTAATGTGCTGAAAGAGAACAAACTATCTGTGGTGGTAACAAATGGTTTGTTCAATGCTGCATTCAAACAAATGTACTAGTGCAATTTCAGTCACTACGGTTCTCATCAGATTCACACATTTACAACCAAAACATGGCCTTTATATCTCTAGAATGTGGTTTGATCCATCTATGTATATTCTAATTCATGTCTCTGATGTATGGATTGTCTACCATTTATGATTGGGTGGCCATCATCTCCTTGGAAAAATGAGTGGTGGTGACATAACAATTTCATTTTCTATTCATACACAAGAAGTATGAACAATATTGTTGCCATTCTGGAAGAAGAACACACTCTTTCTCTCTCAAAACACCCGCAGGTATTTTCTGTATTTGTAAATCAGGAAAGAAGTATGCACACAATGCATATTTCTCTACATTCGCTCTGGACAAAAACAAACTTTGTGAGCAAACATTTTATGGGACTCCGTATGAAAAGAGGTCGGGGGGAGTTTAAATTTAGAAACTGATTAATGGTATCATAGGCATTTCTAGAGTGGGAGACCGATGGGATATTCCATCCATTTTATTTTTCTCCATGTGTTTCTCAGAGAAATTAACCTGCATCACAATCCTTATTCAAGGCGCAACAATTCTGAAGCTCCAGTTGATGTTGACCAACAGTTTTCTCACCATGAATGGTCGCTTGCTTTTCGCCAGAGGAAACTTTTTCTCATTATCTACTGCGAAAACAAGAAAGCATTGAACACTGTGGTGATCTTGTCAAAGTTAAATATCCATCAACCACGAAGGAAAAATGATATTCACCTAGAGACATTAGGAACACCGGAGAATTCATCAATTTATGAAAGAAAAGATGATGATGGGAGAACACAAGTGGATAAGTTCTTTGGCAGTGAAGTCGATGATAAAGAAGATTATGATTCAGAGCATAGGAAGGATGATGTCGATGCGATGGACATCATAGGGACAACTAGAACTATTTGATAGCTTTGTATTGTGGTACAAAAACCATCGATATCGGTATTCTTGATGATGGGATTTTTGGCACAAGTATGGACAGAAAATAGTCAAAGGAAATCCCAACCCGATGTGTTGGAATCTCCATCCACAGAGGTCTCCCCCGTAAATGTGGGAGAGAAATTAAAGAAGCAGGGAAGGAAGATGTGATCCGAGAAGATCTGATATTACAAAATCCTTTGAATTGGTGAAACGATTAAGATCTATTGGATCTACACAACGCTCCTTAAAACAACCAACAAGATAGATTAGGGTTGACTCTGATAATTGGCAAGTCATTGCAACAAATAAAATGGGATGATCCCAAAATGAGAGGATTTGGAAGGATTTAGCTCCCTATCCAACAACCCGAGTGATAATCCCCCTCAATGAATGTTAAGCAACTTCTGCCAACAAACCACCATGTTATGACTAGTTCGGAGCCTGAACTATTATTATGGGTTTTCACATCAGTGTCGAATCATATCAAATCAAGCCAAATCGAAATTCAGAATTACTGGCCCATGATTTTTTTCAATGGATTATTGCTAATGTTGATGGAAAGAATTGTTGGAAGGTCATCTACAGATTGATCTGTGGGCTGAGGCGAAATTGATACAGTGTGATGGTCTCCATTCTATTGTGCAAAGAAACTTATCGTGCAAGTGTAACAAGGTGTGGTGATCTTTCAAAATATTCTTCCTTTCTTCTTCATAGGAGGAGGGAAGTCTTGAAGGCCAAGAAATATTTCATTTAAGGCATCCATAATCCGCCTCAGAGATCGCAAAGATTAATCTATCGGTGTGTGTCTGATATGGCCAATTCTTGGGTATATTGACAATGATCTCTACTATTTCTATTCTCAACGCCACACCGTATCGTCGGATATCGTTGCAAAGACACGTTGTTTCCATAGTTGCAGGAATTCGAATTTTACATGGCCTCCTCCATTTCCATTTCTGTAGAAGAAGGAAATTCGTTTTGGATCACTAGATCCCCTCATGACCTACTTGTAAGTGATCTAACACGTTTTGTAATACATTGCTAATACAATGATGTTTCCACACTGGTGCTCGAGTGTTCCTTCTTTGTAGGGACTTCTCAGTTGGATGATGTTCAATAGTATATTGTCTTCATTGGGCAAGGATCTCAAATCTTCTATATCAAGATTTCAACAAGACACACCCAACACCAAAAATCCAATATCCTGGGGAATTTTGTGTTGAAGCATCGATCATGAGAGTTATGATGAGGAGCAGAAGACTTGGGTCCTATTGTGGAGCACCGAGAGTTTCCCATGGAACCAAGGACCAGGATCCACTAAAGGCGTGAAACCTTGACACTATGTCACATGGATTGAGTGCTTGGCGAAATTATTAAAAAAAAAAAAAAAACTCATGGTATTATAGCAATTTTAAATTAGCACACCCTGTTAGATAGGTTTTTATATTATAGTTTGGTTCTATATACTATTAAGGCCTATTGTTTCTAAAAACCAAGTTCTCATGACAACCATCAAAGAAATTTTGGGCATTTGATTGGTGCACATATAGTACAGTGGGTTTTGGGGAATTTTCCACAACTAGTGCACATTTTTGGCTATGATGCACATGGGGGGGATGGGGGGGGGGTCGGGAGGGTTAGAAAACCTAGTATTGTTCCCTTTGTGCACATGTTTGGCACATTAAAATTGATTTCAAAAATTTGACGTAATTTTGATCCAGATTATTTTCGGCACGAAATGAGAGCGGAGATATACTAAAGAAATGCACAGAGATATCACGTATATCCAATAATATAACAGAAATATATCAGATATGCAACCATAAACACAACGATACAGTAGTACACAATTTCTATTAATAAAATAAATGTACAGAGACTGTAAAAATTCAGAGTGAAAGACTCGCTAGAATGGTGGCAACTTATCTCTGAGAAGAGATGTGATGGCTACTTGCATTCACAGGAAGATGATTACAATGAGGCTCTGAAGGAATTTTTACAATATATAGGAATGCCCAAAACCCTAGACATCCAAAAACCTAACCCTAGGAGATGAAGCGCCAAAATTCATGTGGGCCCCGTTTGGGTAAGTTAGTACATCAACTTCCCGGGGTCGTAACTTTTGCATACAATCTCTGTTTTAGGTGTATGATAGCTCGTTGGAAAGGTATCATTGATGAGATTCATTCTAGAGGCTCAATCATGACTTTGGCTATCATTGAGAACCTTGATCTAAAAAAACCTTCATTTAGGCCCTCAAAATGGCCCCAAAAGTTAAAACCTGCTAAAAATAGTAAATTGCCAAAATTGTCAGAAAACTGTTTTGAGCCAGTCGAAAAAGATGGGTGGCAACCGATATCCACTTGGATCAATACTCCCTCCTTAGGAAGCAATGGTCTCCATTGCGTTGAGTTCCTGGGGGAGAGGGAAAAGCGTTTGTTGCATCTTCATCTTGGTGAGCTGCTTGTATTGCTGGAGACATCGCATTGCTTTGTTTGTGGAAGTCTGTCATGAACCTGTTGAAGCTAAGGCTGTTCAAAAAGTCGAGCTATATGAGATGACGGTGTGCAGAAGGAATCTTTGCGCTTTTCTGCAACCTTGTCGACCTGCTTCTATTGGATAGAAGGTGCTTGGGGCGAGGCTGTAGTGGTTGCAATGTCCTTCTCTTCCCCTTTTGAATAGATTGTGAAGAAGCTGAATTTTGCAGTATGAGATACTACCTTGCAACACTTTTTAGGTGGAAAAATAGTCTGAGCTACCTCTAGTATTATGTAGATATGACCCCCCAAAGTAACAATGACACTACAGGGTCGAGACTCATAAACAACATGGCGTCTCCACATATATGGTTGGCCCAAGAGGACATCAAAGACATCCAATGGGGCAACATCACATAATACCTCATCCTTGAAGGGTTGGATGCCATATGATAATAGACACTATTAGCTGACATGAAGATCTCGTCCTTGACGAAGCCACCCGATGTTGTATGGATGCGGGTGTGGTGTTGTCGACAATCCCAATTGTTTGACAACCTCTGTTGAGATGAGGTTATTCTAGCTTCCGCTATCAAAAATAAAATGCAACGGGGTCCCCTTCACCCACACCTATGAATGAAAAAGGTGCTCCCCCTCTTCAAAATCTGTTGGTTCTTCTGGTTGAATTTTTATGGTCGCAACAATAGCAGTGGGGTCTGCGTTAATGATCTGTCCTTTAGTAGTATTTTCATAATCGGATTCTGAATCAGGGTTCAGCTCCTTGTCTTTGATCTCGACCACCAATGACTTTTTTGAGTGACATTCATCGGTGTTGTGCAAGGGACTTTGTGGAAATCACACCATTTTCCAGTGTCCTTCTTGTCTTCCCGTGACTCTTCTTTTCCTGTTGCTTGGACTGGTTTTCAGGAGACTGTTTGCTAGGTCCGTCTTTGTCATACTTTGGTTGTTGGTGATTTGCAGACCCAAATTCTTGTTTGTTCTGGTGCTTAAATTTCTGCTCAATTTTAACAGCATATCGATAAGCAACACCGAGTGATGAGATGTCTAGAAAATCCATTTCAGTCTGGATGTATCTGTGTAGAGCCCCACGGTATTTCAGAACCAAATGTCACTCAGAGTCTTTGATACCCAGCTTGGTGCGCAAGGTATGGAAGGTATTGGTGAAATCTGGAACTGCTTGGCCCCTCTCTTGCCACAGTGTGGTCCATCTCATGTACTAGTCCTCATAGTTTCCAACAAGGTAATACTGTTCCTTTACTGCATCCACAAAAAAATCCCAAGTGGGATCGGCCCCATATATTCGAGACTCCTCTGTGGAACTTTGCTCCCGATAAGTTTTCCACCAATGTTTGACATGAGGGAGAGCTTCAAGGAGTGATATGGTGATCTTTTCTTTGTCGAAAAAATTGTGAACAGAGAAATAACCTTCTAGCAGAGTTGGCCATTTTTCTAGGGCTTCTGCATCTATCTGTCCTTCAAATACAAGAATATCAAAATTAACTTGTACCTTGAAAGGCGAGGTGCCTCCAAAGTGGTCGCTTGATGAATATGTTCTTGATGTTATCGGCAGGCGTTTAAGGATGTGGGCAAAATTATCCATCATTTTGTCCCTCTGTCGCGTGAGAGCTTGCTCAAGCAACAGATTGATAGGATCGTCTACTCTGACGTTTTTCTTTTCTTCTTCCATTGAGGGTTTCTTGGGTGTGCGAGAGAGATTGTATTCAAGAGAGACAAGCTCGAGACCCAACTTTCTATACTCAGACCTCGTCGGGGACATGCACTAAAAAAAATGATCCAGAGTAGCTTGCTCTGATACCACTGATCTGGATTATTTTTGGCACAAAATAAGAGTGGAGATATACTAAAGAAATGCACACAGATTGTGTATATCCAATAATATAATAGAAATATATCAAAGATGCAACCATAAACATAGATATACAGTAATACGCGATTTCTATTAATAAAATAAATGTACAGAGACTGTAAAAATACAGAGTGAAAGACTCGCTAGAATGGTGGCAGCTTATCTCTGAGAAGAGATGTGACGGCTACTAGCATTCACAAGAAGATGATTACAATGAGGCTCTGAAGGCATTTATATAATAAACAGGAATGCAAAAAACCCTAGACATCCAAAAACCTAACCCTAGGAAATGAAGCGCCAAAAGTCATGTGGGCTCCGTTTGGGTAAGTTAGTACATCAACTTCCTGGGGTCGTAACTTTTGCATACGATCTCTGTTTTAGGTGTATGATAGCTCATTGGAAAGGTATCATTGAGGAGATTCATCTTGGGGGCTCAATCATGCCTTTGGCTATTGTTGGAAACCTCGATCTCGAAAAACCTTCATTTAGACCCTCAAAATGGCCCCAGAAGTTAAAACCTGCTAAAAATAGTAAATTGCCAAAATTGTCAGAAAATTGTTTTGAGCTAGTCAAAAAAGGTGGGTGACAACCGATATCCACCTAGATCAAATTTCGCTATAAAAATCCATGAAATTGGCTTGAAATCGTCATGTAAAATGTAAAATGATTATGAAGCATTGTAATGGTTGTTTAGCCACTCTTGAGTGAGGAGAGTGAGAGGCGTTATTTTGCACCTTAAGCCTTAAGTGGCTTCATTTTGTAATCATTATATAAATAGTTGTATGAGTTGATTTTCCTAATCCATGTTGGTGATTCATTGTAAACTTGTCCAAAGAGTGTAGTTATAAACTCTTGGCAAGTAAGGTACTCCAAAAATTGAAGTACAAGTCATCAGCTACAGGTTGCAGATTTATGCAGATGTGGGATTTTCATTTTGAGCTCCAAAGAACAGAGGTGAAGGAGACAAGGGATGCACATTTTTCCAGACATTTGTTTTGCAACAGTTGCAGGTATTGGCTTTACATTCTGATTTTGAAGTACGTGGGTGAAGGAGTATTGAAGGAATGTGCCTTTTGACATTTGCATAGAGATACAATTGATACTTTTGGAGACCAAAAGGTTCTTTGTGGAGAGGCGTGATCTGGATGGATTTCCACACATGGAAGGACTTTACTGTGCTTACCAAGTTGATCTGCAGAGTGGTGAAGATGATGAAATTATATGCTTTGAGTTTTATTTTCTCATGAATTTTATCAATGCTTTGTGAGGAAAAGGTCTCATGCATTTATTTTATGCTTTATGAGCTTTTGGAAAAATCATGCACTTAATTCTTTTTGTAAAATGATTAATTCTTGTGAGGAAATTAAGACTCACGTATTTTTCATTGAAGTTGTAATTATGGAAATTGGTTTTTTATGTGAGAAACGACCTCACACCAATTTGCCATTATTCTCAATTATAGTTTGAGAGAATTAAGGACATGGATAATGAGTCTTTGGGTGGTTTTGAGATTTTTCCCATTATGTACTTGAAGATAGTTTGAGATCCTACATTCATGGATCTTGTTTTTCCTCTTTTGTAATTAGATCCTATTATTGTGGATCTAGGAATTAATGATCTTTCTTAAGAGGGAGTGAGGAAAAACTATATAATTCCTTATGTGAGACATTTGAAATGGAGGAGAGTAATGAAGAATTAATGAGTGGAGTTAGAGAGCCATAGTGTTATTACTCCTCAACATGGAGAGACTTATTCATGTAAGGAATTATCCTTCTTGATGTATGGAGAGGTATGAGTGTGAGCAGTCTTCTTGAATCCCCATTGAAGGAGAAGGCATATCTTATGTAATCACTTATGAGAAGGTACCAATATCTTTTGAAGAAGGAATGAAAGCGATCCGTATTCCAATTGAAGAGGGTCTGGAGACGTAGCCGAGGAGGGGTGAACTCCGTTACCAACATTGGTTGTCTCTCTCTTGTCTTTTCATGTGCTTACTCCATTTGAGTTCATGTATGTTATGTATTCTTGTTTAAAAAGCATGGTTAATCATGTATTCATATGCTCTTTAATCCTTATGCAAATACTTCATCAGAAAACGATTCTCAATTGAAAACTTGCATAAAGTACTCGCTCATTTTTAGATCAGTTGAGGAAGTGAATACCCTAACCCTAGATGGCTATCTAGCTATGTTAAATATCGGGCCACTAGGAAGAGAAGAAATTCCATTCTTTTGCATTGTATCTTGTTCCATAGTTGAGAATAACAATTGCGAGTGATATGTTTTTGAGCATAATAGAGGAGGAAATATTTTGTAGTAGTCATACAGGCCAGAATGTCAAAGGAAACTCCACAAAGAGTGCCTCTTTCTTTGTACTTACATTTGAAGAAAAGAGAGCAGAGCGGCCTCACCTTGTAATCAAGTTTTCTCCTATATTGGGTTTCCCATATTATATCTTATTTTTATTTGTGGGTGGTGCGTGTTTATTTATTTATGTTATCTATTTTTTGCATTTTGATTATTTCATACATTTAAGCAGAAAAAAATTAGTAATTAAAGAATTTGAGATCTAAGGAAATTTACCTTCACAGTAAAGATTTCAGTAATTTTATTAGATATGTTGTGATGAACTACCCATTGGAATATCCACAACAATGTACAAATCAAATTGGTATTAGAGCAAGTTTATTTTGGGTATTTTTGGGAAGTTACATGATCTAGGAATTAGCTTAAAGAGAAGTTGAGAAAACTGTATCCATGGTATATGAGTTTTTTCATAACAACCCTCAAGATCCAGCAGAAGAGATATTTGCGAGGTTTGAAGCACAGATCACAAATATCAACCACAATATGAACCTCCTCATGGTGGCTCTAACAAGAAATCCCAAATTGTTCGAAGAGGTAGGAGGCTCTATCTCAGAGATCAGATCAGAGGGGAAATCTAGAGATAATAAAGACCCAGAAAAGGAGTCATGGAAAGATCTCGAGAAAGAGCAGTCGAGTTGTAGTGCCATAAACTCTCGGGTGAGTGCAATCTAATTATGGTCTCTCATGACACGTTAGTGGCAATGCAAACCTAGAAAAACAAAAATATGCTAACTTGGAGGGATAATTCAAGGTACTTTTGAAATAAATTTGAATATGGTGTAAGAAATTGAAATGTAGTAAATTGAATTAGCTTTCCGAATATACAACTTTTATTCATAGAAATTTTGAATAACTATGTCAAATTTGATTTTATCTAATAGTGGTATCTTATTTTTCCAACAAAATATAAGGTACATGTTTTTGTTCGTGTAGGTGTTGAGCACCTTACAATGAAATTCCATTCCAAAAACTTGTATGCTTGTAGAGAACCCATTTTTCTAGTGCGGTGTAATTTTTAGAAATTTATAATATTAATTTTATATTTTTTAAAAATTATCAAAGTCAATATATCCCTAAAATTACAACGTCTTTTGTTCGTGAATGCTAAGAGGGTCTTAACATGATCAAAGTTTTTTTTTTTAGATTGTAGATATCAGTCTCCTCTAGTGCAAAATATAAATCATTTGAGAAATGGTTAAGACGAAAAAAATTTATAGCATAAATAAGAGAGGTATGTATTCTAGGATTTTGATATATGCAGAGACAAAAATAGATTAAAAATAGTAAACAATATTAATTTAAAAAAAAAAACTATATATTTGGAATCTGCATAACTAACTCTATCTATGTCTATAGTTTCGTCAACATCTGAATTTTTTATTGTTAGGATATTTAGACACTTAGGAGTTAGTTAAGATCTACTTGGTCTAATGTGTCGTTAGGTGAAAGTGTGTTTCTTAGTGTGTTTCTTTAGTATGCGCTAGTATGCATTTGTAGTTAGGAAATCCGATGGTCACAATATGTTCCCGACATAGAGTGATCTGAAAATTCATATTCTCATCGATATTAACTCCCATCGATCCATGGCTTGACACCTGATTGGTCCATGATCTCTATTTAAAGAGCATGGAGGGTCATTTGTCGATGCACAATTGTGAGAAACTCTCTTGTAAAATCTCTCTGTAATCTTTTTATTTTGCATTAATAAACTGCTCCAACCGACCGTGTTGGTTGGGGCCATGGATGTTTCCTCATAGGGGTTTTATCATGTCAAAACATCGGTGTGTTGATATTTGATATAGTTGTGTGAGTGGTTATTGAAGGTGTCCATCCTCTTTTGGAATACCTGTGTTGTCGAACATGGTATTAGAACATGTTTGAAGACTTGCTCCTGTTGTAGATCAATATTATGAAGCTGAGTTTTCTCATCTCCTTTTTTTCCATTTACATACATTTTTTGGCAGAGATGATCGTTCCATTGTGTCCAGAGCATTCGTTTCATTCAGGAATTCCTTTCATTTCACTCGAAAAGGTTTTCATTTTCCCAAGATACTGCCATTTCAGCTAGATCTGAAGGTATAAAGCTTGAATATGGCATTTTTAAAACTTTTTGCAGAATATTATTTCGGTTTTATATTATTTATTTTTGGGTTGCTACTCTTTTAGATCCGTGTATGCTCTTTTCCCCACACCCTGTGTGATATCGACAAATTAGAAAAATATAGGAAAAGGTGCATTTTTCGAGTAAGCTAACCGAGATCTAACCCTTGTTGTCATCGAAAAGTGAAAAAAAAAATCTTGTGTGAAAATAGTTTTTTTAGCACGCTCTCCAAAGCAGCCAACAACAACAACAACAATCCTCTTGCTAAACAATACAATATGATTTGCTAGCCCACTTGGTTAAAATTTTCCTTATTAAGTAAGAGGTCTTGAGTTCAAGTCTCTCTTTTTGTTACTTTTTTTTGAAAAAGTTCATGCTCCATTGTAAAACATATTTCACTTCAAGTATAAAAGTGAATCACTATAAGTAGCTTTAATATTTTATTTTAGAGTTATTTATTTTGCATGCAACTTTTCTTTTATAAAGTAACTTCATTGTAAAAGTGATCCCCACTTCTTTTTATAAAAGTGGGTCACTTCATAAAGCAACTTACACTACCACGTGGTCCTTTGGTTACCATTTATGCCTTTTTTTAAAAAGGCATAACTTTCACATCCGAAGTCCGTTTTCAGTGTTGTTTTTTTTAAAACCGCCAAATTTTTTGAGATCTTTCCATCCTGATCACTAGTTTCAATTTTTAAATCCATATTATGTACATATTTAATATGTATTATTCAAGTAATCTTTTTCTTACCAGCACCAGCTACTTCCAATGGAAATCCCATATGGAGGATTTATTAAGAAGTAAAGGCTTGTACCAAATTATCTTGGGAAAGGAAACAAAACCTACTGATGTTGATAAGAAATTCAAATGGGTTAATATGAATGACAAAGCATTTGGAATAATCACAATGTCCATCTCTCTTGATTTAAGGTTCCACCTGCAACAAATTGATACACCCAATGAAGCTTGGGAAGTTTGGTAAAGACAATATTATTCGATCACAACAATTAGAAAATCAAGTACTAACTTTAAGTCCAAGTGATTTTTTTTGCATTGAAGACTATCTATCTAATTTTAAAACACTCATAATTTTATGTGAAGAATGTAAGATAAAGATGGATGAAAAGTGTTACATCTATCTTATTCTTTCTAAGCTAGGTATTGCATATTCTGTGTTTGTATCTACCTTTCATGCCATGAAAGAGGCTCTAGGGACAACTTATCAAAAACCCACTCTTGAGTCATTTTGTGATTCTTTGATTAGAGAGCAAGATAAGCTTGTACAACTTGGAGCGATCAACACTGCAGGTACCTCCAACAAAGCCTTAGTTTTCCATCAGAAAGATAAACCCAAGAATCCCAAGAAGCAACATCATCGCCACAACAAAAAACAGCATAAGGGTCCCAAACCCACTTAGACAACTTTCGCTCCTAATGGTGACAAAGGAGAAAAATATAAAAATAAGAAGACTGACAGACATTGCAACTTTTCTTATAAAGATGGTCATGATGAGTCCAAATGTTTCAAGAAGATGGTAACTTTAGAAGCATCAATGAAGAAGCACAACATCAGTATTGATTATACTTCTTCTTCTTCTTCTTCTTCTTCTTCTTCTTCTCATAGAGATGCACTTTATACTTCTAGTTTCTCTTTCAATACAACTTCTACTTCTTATTATAATGAATGCTTTATTGATTCTGGAGCATCTTATCATATGGCCAAGGATAAATACATATTTTCTTCTCTAAAAATGTAACACCAAGAAAATATTTGTTATTGATGATAGATCTCTTAGTGTTGTAGGATCTGGAACAGTGCAAGTCAAAAATGGTCATTTCAATGATGTATTATGTGTTCCAAGTCTTTCTTGTAACCTTCTATCAGTATATCAAATCACTCATTCAAGTGAAGGTAAAACCATAGAGTTTTCACCTCACCAAGTTGAAATCAAGTATCTAAAATATCCTAAGCATGTTCTTGCAACTAGAATTGCTGATGATATTACCAGGTTGTACAAGTTTGACAACTTTGGGTCATCATCTTTTTCATCAGGTTTTGTTGCTCATAATGGTGACTTGAGAAAACTTTGGCATGACCGGTTTGGTCATCTAAACTATCGCTCATTGCAGCAACTATGTTGACTAGTCTTCCTCTTGTTTCATGTAGAGATGGTGTTTGTGGCGGTTGTGTTCTCGACAAACATCATCGGGATAGTTTTGAAAAATGTGCCTCTTGGCACGCCTCGGTCCCTTTGCAGCTTGTTCACAGTGATTTGTGTGGTCCACTTTCTTCTCCTTCTTTTTTTGGGTGCAAGTATTTCTTAACTTTCATTGATGACTTTTCCAGACTTACTTAGGTTTACTTCTTAAAACTTAAGAGAAATTTTTTTGACAAGTTTTTGGCCTACAAGGCCCTTGTAGAAAAACAATCTGGACATCAAATTCAAAGGTTAAGAACAAATAATGGAGGGAAATATGTGAAAAATATTTTTACAAGTTACTGCACTACATAGAAATCCAAATGCAACACATTGTTCCATATAAACCATAACAAAATGGTGTTGTTGAGAGAAAGAACCGCACATTAAAATAAATGGATAATTATATGATCCAATCTAAGGGATTAAAGTATTGGGCATAAACCATCAACTATGCAAATTACATAGTAAACTGCACTCCCAAAAAGGCTCTTAAAAATATAACACTAGAAGAATATTGGACTAAACTTAAACCAAATGTAAGTCACTTCCATGTATTTGGAAGTATAGCATAGGCTCACATTCCTGATGAGAAAAGGAAAGCAGTGCAGCCTGAAAGTGAGAAGTGTATATTTGTTGGTTATTTTGAAGATGTCAAAGGTTATAGACTTCTTCAACCACATTGTAATGAAATTATTATTAGAAGAGATATTAAATTTGATGAAAATCTCTTGGCCTATGAGCCTAATTCGACATTTTTGCCTTCTTTGGCATGTAAGCCTACTTTGACGTGTGTACCTTCTTCAGCCTACGAGCCATCTTCGACGTTTGTTCCTTCTTTTGTTCCTATTCTGGTTTCTTCTTCAGATGATTATAGTAAGGATGAAAATCCACCTCTACCTTCTCACCTTCCTCCAGATGAGTCCTTTAAACGTGAACCAACACCAGGTCCAGCTCCATCGCTTCCTAGATGGGTCTGTTCAACACAAGAAGCAGTTGGTGATGTTGTCGTTGATCATTCATATCAACATTGGAAACTTTCACAGTTCCAACGAGCCTCTTTTCTTTTGGCTCAGGTTTCAGAGACTCGTGATCTAGAGACATTTGCAGAAGTTTCAGGTCATCCAAATTGGGATACAACAATGAATGAAGAGCATAGTTATTTAATGGAAAATGATGCTTGGTATCTTGTACCTCTTCCAAAAGGAAGAATACTTGTCAAATGTAAATGGGTCTACAGAACTAAGTATGCATCATATGGAAGTGTTGAAAGACAAAAAGCTCGGTTAGTTTCCAAAGGATTTTCCCAAGTTGAAGGAATTCACAATAATGAAACCTTTTCCCCTGTAGCCAAAATGAATTCCATCCGCCTTATTATTTCCCTTGTTGCCTCACATAAATGGGAGGTCCATCAGATGGATGTTAAATCTGCCTTCTTGCATGGAGATTTGCAAGAAGAAATATACATGGTACAACCTCTTGGATATTTCCAGAATGAATCTAGCCTTGTTTTCCTCCTTAAGAAATCTCTTTATGGTCTTAAGAAAGCTCCCAGAGCTTAGTATGCCAAAATTGGCAGCTTTCTTTTTTCCATTGGATTCTCTAGATGTCATTCTGATCCTAATGTATATACCAAGAAAGTAGGAAGTCATCTCATAATACTTGTCCTTCATGTTGATGACCTTATCCTTATTGGTAGTGACTAAAAACTTTTAAACCATGTGAAAACCATCCTTAAGAAGAAATTTGAAATGACAGACTTAGGATTTTTTTCACTATTTCCTTGGCCTCCAAGTTTTGCAAACCAATGAAGGAATTTTTCTTTCTCAATCTAAGTATGCTTGTGACCTTCTTCATCACTATCAAATGGACTATTGTAAACCAACCCCTTCTCCCTTCCAGTATGGAATCAAGCTTGCGACCACCTGTACTTATCCCGAATTTGATGCCATCTTGTACCGTCAATTAGTTGGTAGCCTCTTATACTTGACTCATACCTGTCCTGATCTTTCCTTTGCTGTTGGTATTTTTTCTCGGTATATGCAAACACCCCATGAAATCCATTGGAGAGCAGCTAAAAGGATACTTCGCTATGTCTATGGTACAATTCACTTCATAATACATTACAGTTCATGGGGGGCTCCTTTATTGGTTAGTTTCACTGATTCAAATTGGGTCAGTGACCCTGATTATCGGAAGTCTACTGCAAGTTATGTTTTCAGCCTTGGTTCAGGACCTGTCACTTGGGCCTGTAAGAAACAATAGGATATTTCACTTTCTTTAGTATAAGAAGAGTATCGAGCATCAGTAAATGCAAGTCAGGAAGCCTTATGGCTTCGACAAATTCTTTCATATTTTGGATTCCAACATCAGCATCCGACTAGCCTTTGGTGCGACAATCAAAGTGCCATCAAGCTCGCCAAATACTCATCTCAAAATCAGCGCAAAAACCACATCAAGCTACACATGCACTTCATCAAAAAGATCATTCATGATCAAGTTATTGAAGTGCTCTTTTTCCCTATAGAAGATCAAGTTGCAAACATTTTCACAAAGTCTCTTACATAAGCGAATTTTTCCAAACTTCGATCTACGTTAGGAGTTCATGAAGTTGTCATCAAGGGGGGATAGGTTGTAATTCCTCATTCCTTCTTCTATTGTTTCACTATTGTAAATACTTCAAACCTATCCCAAGTTGTTCTTAATGAGGGATGTTATAATATTTAGACACTTAGGAGTTAGTTAAGATCTACTTGGTATAATATGTCGTTAGGTAAAAGTGTGTTTCTTTAGTATGCATTAGTATGCATTTGTAGTTAGGAAATCCGACGGTCATGATATGTTCCCGACATAGAGTGATCTGATAGTTCATATTCTCCTTTATATTAACAGGCATTGATCTATGGCTTAACACCTGATTGGTCCATGATCTATATTTAAAGAGCATGGAGGGTCATTTGTTGATGATCGATTGCGAGAAACTCTCTTGTAAAATATCTATGTAATATTTTTCTTTTGCATTAATAAACTGCTCCAAGTGGTCTTGTTGGTTGGGGTCATGGATGTTTCCGCATAGGGGTTTTACCACGTCAAAACTTCAGTGTGTTGATCTTTGATCTGGTTGTGTGAGTGGTTACCGAAGGTGTTCGTCCTCTGTTGGAATACTTGTTTTGGCGAACATCTATCCTATAGAAAAATAATGTCAAAGACAAAGACACAGAGATGTATTCACAAAAATTGAGGTTTTTATCAATTTGTAGACCGAACCACTAGATTTGTCATCCCCAACCTAAATCCGAGGCAACCGAGTCAACATACACGTTGTCAATCCCACCCAAAAAAAATTGAATTCAAAATAACCCGCACGCGTTCTTAAGAGCACACATGCACTCTAAGAATTCACACACATTCCTAAAAGTGTGCACACACTATAGGAATGCACACACATTTTTAAGAGAAAAAACACACTCTTATAAGATATTTGTTTTTTCCATTCCCCTGTCTCTCTCTCTCTTTCTCTCCTACATATACTCCCCTCTTTGTCTCCCTATCACTCTCCCTCTCTACCCCCCTGTCTATCTCCCTCTCTCTCCCTCTCACACTCCTATACATAGCAAGACTCAAACATCACAAGTCAAGGAAATACCTAGACCTAGACCTTTCCTTGACATGCCTCAGACTCTCACACCCACTCCCTCTTAATTCCCCCCCTATCTCTCTCTACACCTTTATCAATCCCTCCCCTATTATTCCCCCCTCTCTCTTCCACCTCTCTCCAACCCTTTCTCTATCTCCTCATTGTTAGTATCAGTC
>ML787810.1:0-25492 GCA_009831015.1 Picea engelmannii | reverse complement strand
TTTATCTCTCACTTTATATCCCCCCTCTATGTATTCCTCTCTCACCCTCTCACACTCACTCTCTACCTCCCCTCTTTGTCTTCCTCTCTCTCCCTCCCACACTCTCACACACACACTTTCTATCCCCCCTTTATGTCTTCCTCTCTCCCTCCCACACTCTAACACACTCACTCTATACCTTCCCTCTTTGTCTTCCTATCTCTCCCTCTCACACACCCACACACTAGAAACTTTTGTACATTTCAAGGCAAGGCATGGTAAGGAAAGAAATGGCCTTGACCTAGACATGACAAGGCATGTCAAGAACTATACCTAGACCTAGACTTAGACCATGACCTAGACCTAGACCTTGCCTTACGATGCCTCACACTCTCATTTCCACTCTAATCCAGGTGGATATTGGTGGCCAGTCACCTATTCCAACTGTCTCACATACATATGTCATCTTGGTAGTTTTTTTATTGTTTTTCGGGTCCTAAACTTTCAGGGTCGTTTTAAGGACCTAAACAAAGTTTTTTGGGCCTGCCACAGTCACAATGTAGACAAAGTCAAAGTGTGATGGTATAATGTGTATTCCTCAGATAGAAATTTCCAATGGGCTATCGTGCACCTAAAATGGAGATCATATGCAAAAGTTACGACCCCGGGAAGTTGATGTACCAACTTACCCCAACGGGGCCCACATGACTTTTGGTGCTTCATCTCCTAGGGTTAGGTTTTTGGATGTCTAGGGTTTTGAAATTCATGTTTGATCTAAAAAGGCCTTTGGATCCTCATCGTACTCATCTTCCTGTTCATGTACAAATATAACCATCTGCATACATGGGATGAGAGACTACCCTATGTTCAACACAGTTACAACAAGGCAATCCATAGCTCCACCGGCCATAGCCCATTTCATGTGGGACTGGGATTCCAACCCTCGGGTCCCATTGATGTTGCACTACCTCTGGAAATCACATCGACAAACTCTTCGCATGTTTAGTCTGAGATCGACAAAGCCACCAGATTCATTGAGCAGATTCAACACATATGCCAATAGGTCCAGGATATTTTGCATAAAGCCAATGCTAAGTACAAGCAACACCATGATCAACACAGGGTATCGCACTAGTTTTAGGTTGGAGACAAGGTTTGGTTACACTTGGAGAAGGAGCATCTTACAGGGCCCCATCGAAAGATCTTCCTACTTTTCTATGGGCCTTACACCATCACCAAGGTTGTGGGTAACAATGCATTTGAGCTCAACACTCCACCATTCCTTGGCTTGCAGCCAGTGTTCAATGTCGAGCTCCTTCGGCCATATTTTCCACCATTATTGGAAACCTCAGAGATCATAGAACAAATTAAACCAATAGATCTCAAACCTGACTACATGGAACATGCATCCACTGATCAGATAGTGGAGACATAGGTCAAGGGCACTCGCCAGTAGAGGATCCAACTTTATCGGATTGTCAAGGCAGGGAAACTCCTACACCAAGGAAAGTGGCTCACCCGGGGCCAAATCCAACAAAATTTTCCTCACCTTATGGGGGAACTCAACACAATGGAAACCATTGCTTCCTAAGGGGGGAGGATTGGTCCAGGTGGATATTGGTGGCCACCCACCTATTCCAACTGGCTCCTCTTGTCATTTTTTAGTTCAACACGTTCTTTTGTACTTCTTTGTAATTGTGGGTTTTACACTTCTAGGGATATCGGAAGCCCTACACATCTTCCAAGTGGATACTGGTGGAATATCACCTAATCCAAATGGATTATTTTGTATGTTTTCATGTCAACACATCTTTCTATACTTCCACGGTTTTTTTAGAACCCTAAACAATGTTTTTTTGGCTCGCTACAGTCAAATTGTAGAAGGAGTCAAATTTTGACGGTGTAATGATGTTGTCAAGATTGAGCAAAAATTTAAGCAGAAGAGGCAAGAGTTTGGATCTACAAACTCCTCACATCTGAAGTAGGGAAAATGTGGCCCCAACCCACACAGTAAGGGACAGATAAAATATGGCCACTCTCAAGACAACCATTCCAAGTCACAACACAAGAAGGGAAATGAGAAGACGAAGAAGGACACGGGAAAATGGTGTGAGTACCATAAAATCCCTTGGCACAACACTAAAGAATGTCACTCCAAGAATTCACTCATGGTTGATATGAAGGCTTCTGATTCAGATGTTGATTCTGATACCGAATCAAATCCAGAAGGAGGGAAGTGGATTATCGATGTTGAACCTGGTGCCACTATCGCTACCACCAAAATCCATCCAAGCGAATCAGAAGAACCAGAGGAAGGGGAACGTCTCTTTCACTCATAGATGTGGGTAAAGGGGGCTTCGCTTCATTTCATCGTCGATAGTGACAGTCAGAAGAACCTGATCTCAACAGAGGTCATCAAGTGGTTGGATCTGCCGATGACACCGCACCCACATCCCTACTCCATTGACTTCCTTCGACAAGGAAGAGATCTTCGTGTCATCCAACAGTGTCTTCTGTTGTACGACATCAAGCCTTTCAAATATGAGGTATTATGTGATATTCCTCCCCTTGAAGTTTGTGATGTTATTTTAGGACAACCATATTTGTGGAAGCTTCATGTTGTGTATGAGTCTAGATCCCATAGTGTTATTATTACTTTGGGTAGACAATTGTACAGGATACCATAGGTAGCACCGCCTACCACTATTTCCTTAATATTTTCTAAGCAATGTAGTAAGGTGATTTCACAGACCGAGAAGTTCTTCTTCTTTGTGATCCGTGCTCACAATAAGAAGAAGGTCATTTCCACATCTGTGCCCTCTACTCAGAGACTCTCTTTGCAATAGAAGCAAGTGGACGAGATCGTGGAAGAGTACAGAGACATCTTATCCTCACCCACTGGGGTACCGATGCACTACCTATTCAAGCATCCAATTGATATAACCCTTAGAGCACCTCTTTCTAATGGGACAGTCTATCATCGCTCACTGATAGAAAATGATGAAATCAAGTGTCAGATCCAAGATCTTCTTCAAAAGGGGCACATCAGACCCAGTTCCTCCCCTTGTAGAAGCTCGATTATACTGGTGTCCAATAAAAATTGACAGAACAATTGACACCAATAGAGCTCAACCCTGAATACATGGAACAAGCATCCACTGATCAGATAGTGGACACATAGGTTAAGGGCACTCACCATCAGAAGATCTAAGCTTATCGGGTTGTCAAGGCAGGGCAACTCCTACACCAAGGCAAGTGGTCCACCCAGGGCCAAATGCAGCAGAAGTTTCCTAACCTGATGGGGGAAATCAATGCAATGGATACCACTTCTTCCTAAGGGGGGAGGATTGATCTGGGTGGATTTTGGTGGCCACCCACCTATTCCAATTGGCTCCTCTTGTCAGTTTTTAGTTTAACACGTTCTTCTATACTTGTTTGTAATTATGGGTTCAACACTTCTGGGGATGTCTGAAGCCATGCACATATTCTAGGTGGATACTGGTGGCCTCTCACCTAATCCAATTGGCTTATTTTGTATGTTTTCGTGTCATCACATCTTGTTATACTTCCAGGGCTGTTTTGGAGCCCTAAACAGTGTTTTTTTGGCTCGCCAAAGTCAAACTATAGATGAAGTCAAATTTTGATGGCGTAATGTGTATTTATCTAAAATACATTTCCAAAGGGCTATCATGTACCTAAAACGGAGGTCATATGCAAAATTTACCACCCCAGGAATTTGAGGTACCAACTTACCCATAGGGGCCCACATGAATTTTGGCATTTCACCTCCTAGGGTTAGGTTTTTGGATGTTTAGGGTTTTAGAATTCATAAGTAATATTTAGAAGGCCTCTAGAGCCTGATTGTAATCACTCTTCTCAGACGGATGCGTGTAGCAGCCACATCTCTTCTAGGAGATAGCTACCACCATTCGAGCAACTGTTTCAGTTATGGAGTTATACAATTTCATCATATTTCATTTATTCAATAGAAGTTATTGTTCACTGGATATATGTGTTATTCTTCATATCTCTGTGTTTATTGTATTCAGTCTGTTAATTAGTTCATTCCACTCCTAAATCCAGATCAATGGTAACAAAGCGGTCTACACTTCATTTATTTTTCTTTGTGCATGTCCTTGACAAGATTTGGGTACAAGAAGTTGGGACTTGAACCAGTCGATTCGTTGCAATAGTAGTCATGCCGAGCCCCAACAAAAACCCATGGGAGATGAAAATAAAAATGATGGAGCATGAGATCCTTTTAAAAATTTTCTCGAGGAAGCCCTTGCACGAAAAAGGAACGAAATGATGGACAACTTTGCGCAAATCCTTTGGCAGTTTCCCACAGGAGAAGCATCTTCATCAAACAACCATGCAACCCCCTTCAAGGTACAAGTAAATTTTGATATTCCATTATTTTAAGGACTGAATAGATGTGGATGAAGTAGATAAATGGTTGAATTTTCTCGAAGGGTATTTTTCAATCCACAATTTTTCCAATAGGGAAAAGATTACTTTTTCACTCATCAAGGTCCTACCCCATGTTAAGGACTAGTGGGACACTTACTTTGAGCAAAGGGCCATAGATGAATCTACAATATTTGTGGTTTACCCTACATGGGATTCCTTCCAAGAGGCCATTAAAGAACAATACTACCCTGTTGTAATCTATGAGGACCAGTACACCAGATGGACCACCCTCCGTCAAGAAAGGGACCAGATAGTACCAGATTTCACCAATATTTTCCATACCCTGCACACCAAATTAGGTATCAAAGACTCTGAGCAACATCTGGTGCTCAAATACCATGGATGTTTGCACAGATGCATTCAAACAGAAATGGATTTTCTGGACATCGCCTCATTGGGAATGACTTATAGATAAGCCATCAAGATCGAGCAGAAATTTAAGCAAAAGAGGTAAGAGTTTGGATTTGCAAATTCCTCACAGCCAAAGCAGAGAAAAGGCGACCCCAAACCACACAATAAGGGACAAAGCAAAGATGGCCACTCTTAGGACAACCATTCCAAGCCACAACACAATAAGGGCAATGAGAAGATGAAAAAGGAACGAGCAAATAGTGTGAGTACCATAAAATCCGTTGGAACAACACTAAAGAATTATGCTCCATGCAGTCACTTGTGGCCGAGCTGAAGGCTTCCGAGTTAGAGGTCAATTGTGATTCTGAATCAAATTTAGGAGGAGGGAAATGGATTATCGATGTTGAACCCAGTGCCACTATCGCTACCACCAAAGTCAGAAGGAAGGGGAACACCTATTTCACTCATAGATGTGGGTAAAGGAGGCCCCACTTCATTTCATTATCGATAGCGACAGTCGGAAGAACTTGATTTCATCAGATGCTGGGTACATGGTTGAGACAAGTAGTTGATGAATTGGCACATACATGAGGTGTATAGTTGATTATGTTGGTACATCTTGATGAGTCATAATTGATGAGTAGTTGGTGCATGATTTGTACATACTTGGTACATTGTTGGAGGCACTTGTTAGCAGTATTGTTGACACGTGGTTTATGGACGATGTAACATACTTGTCTTGATATATTATTAGAAGCACATATTGATCTTGGTGATGATTATGAATTGTTGTGTTATGCTTGGTTGATGCATATCTTGGTGATATTGTGCATATGGTTGAGAGTTTTCTTGGTGATTGATCTTGGTGAGTAGACCTGATTTGTTTGATAAGATTGATGAGACCATTTGTTGTGATAGGTTGTTTGGACACGTTATTGTGATAGGTTATTTGTACAGGTTTGATTCGTGGTTGATGCATTTGTTTATGGTACAGGTTGTGGTACAGGTTGATGTATGGTACATGTTGGCACAGGTTATTGGTACAGGTTGTTAAAGGTTGTTTGCTGTAGGTTTAGAACAATATATCTCACAATGATAGTGTGGCAGTGGTTCCATCATTCTACTTATATTTCAGGGTGGCTGGACGGGGCAAGGACAAGTGGTTGTAGCCACCTTCCGGTTGTAGCCAAAGAACATAGGGGGTTGTATCCTCCTTTTGGTTGTAGCCAGAGAATAGGGGAGTTGCAACTTCCCTCAGGTTGTAGCCTGAGAAACTAGGGGGTTGGGGCCTCCTTCCAATTGCAGCTGGAAAACAAAGGAAGTTGGTGCTTCCAACGAATGTAATTCTTAAATACATATAAGAAAAATCATTCCGTGGTTTTCTCCCGCTTTGGGGTTCCACGTAAAAACACTAGTGTACTGTGTATGTGTATGATTGCTCATTTGTTCATTGTTTATTTACTTTGCAACTATTGGATGATAATGCTACATTGATATAACACTTGCATTTTATGGTTAAAAATGATTAAATTGCTCCAACAAATTTGTTACAAGATTGAAGAATTTAAAAATTTGTTACAAAATTATTCAAAGATTAAAAGTTTTTTTTTTTATATGAATTACTAAAGCACATGAAATTTACCATTTCTTCCAAATATACAAAGAGAAAATCAATAATTTTTTATAGAATTATAAACAAGGGCCACAACAAAACCATGGTAAACAAACCATGATAAAGAAATAATGAATGCATTCAAACCATAAACTTAAACTAGGGTTAAGATAATTTTAATTTTAACGCGAGCGCATATATGGAAGCGCCCATATACTGAATCCAACTTCCATAAATGCACATATACGGAAGTCAATTTTCTTAAATGCACATTTACAAAATTTGGGTTCAGTATCTATGTATATACAGAAGCGCACATATACAGAATCCAACTTTCGTAAATGCACATATACTGAATCCAATTTCCATTTACGGAAGGTTCCTTTCATATATGGATTTCATAAATATAAGCACGCAGATATAGAAGCCAACTTACATATATGTGCATTTACGGAAGAACACATATACAAAAACCAACTTTCCATATATAAGCATTTACGAAAAGTTGTTTTCGTAAATGTGCATATACAGAAGTCAACTTCCATAAATGTGCATATACGGAAGTGTGCATATCCATAAATACGCATATATGTAAGTTGGATTCCGTATATGCACATACACATAAGAACGCACCATAAATGCGCATATAAGGAAGCACGCATACGAAAGCTAACTTCTGTAAATGCACATTTACAGAGGCATGCATATATGAAAACACACTTTCGTAAATGCGCATATATGTAAGTTGACTTCCGCATATGTGCATATACAGAAGCGTGCATATACAAAATCCAGCTTCTGTAAATAATCATATACGAAAACAAGTATATACAAAAATTTGTTTCTATAAATGCGCATATAAGTAAGTTGGCTTCCGTATATGCGCGCTTATGACTTTCGTATATGCATGCTTATGGAAGCGCACATATACATAAGTCAACTTCCATAAATGTGCATATATGGAATCCAACTTCCATAAATGCGCATATACAGAAGTGTGCATATACGAAATCCAACTTCCCATATATGCACATTTACAGAAAGTTGTTTCCATAAATGTGCATATATATAAGTTGGCTTTCGTATGAATATATGGAAGAGGGCATATACGGAAGTCAAATTCCATAAATGTGCATATAAGGAAGCATGTATACGACAACTAACTTTCGTAAATACGCAAATACATAAGTTGGCTTCCATATTTGGGCATATATGGAAGCGCACATATACGGAAGACAACTTCTATAAATAATCACATTCGAAAACATGCGTATATGGAAGCCAACCTTCCAAATATGCACATTTATGGAAGACTTCTTTCGTAAATGCGCATATACGTAAGTTGGCTTCCGCATATGCGTGTATACAGAAGTGCACAAATATGGAAGCCAACTTATGTAAATAATCATATACGGAAGCGTGCATATACAGAAACCAACTTCCCAAATATGCATATTTACGAAAGGCTACTTTCGTAAATGCGCATATACGTAAGTTGTTTTCCATATATGTGTATATATGGAAGGGTGCATATACGGAAGACAACTTCCATAAATGTGAATATACAGAAATGTACATATATGGAAGCCAACTTCCCATATATGCACATTTATGGAAGGTTGTTTCAATAAATGTACATACATGTAAGTTGGTTTTTGTATGCATATATGGAAGCGCGCATATATGAAAGACAAATTCCATAAATGTGCATATAAGGAAGCATTCATATGACAACTAACTTCCGAAAATGCGCATTCACGGAAGCACGCATATACATAAACCAACTTTTGTAAATGTGCATATAAGTAAGTTGGCTTCCATATTTGCGCATATATGGAAGCGAGCATATACGAAAGCCAAATTATGTAAATAATAATATACGAAAACAAGCATATATGGAATCCAACTTCCTATATATGCACATTTACAGAAGACTGCTTTTGTAAATGCGCATATATGTAAGTTGGTTTCCGTATATGCACGTATAAAAAAGCGCACATATACAAAAACCAACTTATGTAAATAAGAATATACAGAAACCAACTTCCAAAATATGCACATTTACTGAAGGTTGATTCCGTAAATGCGCATATACATAAGTTGGCTTCCGTATATGCACGTTGTGCGCATATACAAAAGATAACTTACGTATATGCGCATTTATGGAAGCACAATGCGCATATACGTAAGTTGGCTTCCGTATATGCGCATTGTGCGCATATACAAAAGATAACTTACGTATATGCACATTTATGGAAGCACACATATACAAAATCCAACTTTCCATAAGTGCATTTACAGAAACAAATTTCTTTAAATGTGCATATATGGAAAGTTGGCTTTCAGATATGTGTGCTTCCGTAAATGCGCATATTTGGGAAGTCGGATTCCGTATATGCACACTTCCGTATATGTACATTTATGGAAGTTGGATTTTTTATATGAACGCTTCCATATATGCGCATATACGGAAGCCAACTTACATATATGCGCATTTATAGAAATAACTTTCTATAAATGCGCATATATGTAAGTTGGCTTCTGCATATGCACATATATGGAAGCGTTCATATACAAAAGACAACTTCCATAAATGTGCATATATGGAAGTGTGCATATACGAAAGCCAACTTCCCAAATATGTGCATTTATGGAAGCACACATATACGAAATCCAACTTTCCATATATGTGCATTTAAAGAAATTTGTTTTTGTAATGCACATATACGTAAGTTGGCTTCCATATATATGCATATATGGAAGCAAACATATACGAAAACCAACTTCTATAAATGTGCATATATGGAAGCGCACATATACGGAAACCAACTTCCCAAATATGCACATTTACGGAAGGTTGCTTCCGTAAATTCGCATATACTTAAGTTGGATTTCATACATGCATGTTTCCTTATATGCGTGATGTGCACATATACGGAAGCCAACTTATGCATATGTGCATTTACGGAAGCAAAAATATACGAAAGCCAACTTTCCATATATTCTCATTTATAGAAAGTTGTTTCCGTATATGCGCGTATATGCGCATATACGTAAGTCGACTTTTGTATATGTGCATATATGGAAGGGTGCATATACGGAAGCCAACTTACCAAATATGCACATTTATGGAAGTTTTCTTCTGTAAATGTTCATATACTTAAGTTGGCTTTTGTATATGCGTGTTGTACGCATATACTGAAGCCAACTTACGTATATGTGCATTTACGGAAGCACACATATACAAAATCCAACTTTCCATATATGCACATTTACGGAAAGTTGTTTCCGTAAATGCACATATACGTAAGTTGGCTTCTATATATGCATATATATGGATACACATATATTTAGATGCACATATATACGGAAGCCAACTTCCATGAATGCACATATATAGAAGCGTGCATATATGGAAGCATGCATATACGGAAGCATGCATATACGGAAGCCAACTTCCCAAATATGCACATTTACGGAATGTTGCTTCTGTAAATGCACATATACGTAAGTTGGATTCTGTATATGAATGCTTATGTATATGTGTGTTGTGCGCATAAATGAAAGACAAATTATGTATATACGCATTTACGGAAGCACACATATATGAAAGCCAACTTTCCATATATGCACATTTATGGAAAGTTGTTTCTGTAAATGCACATATACGTAAGTTGGATTTTGTATGTGCGCACTTATGGAAGTGCACATATACGAAAGACAAAAGAGCGCATATATGAAATCCAACTTCCATAAATGTACATATACGGAAGTGCGCATATATGGAAGTACACATATACAGAAGCCAATTTCCCAAATATGCACATTTATGGAAGGTTGCTTCCGTAAATGTGCATATACGTAAGTTGGCTTCAGTATATGTGTGTTTATGTATATGCGCGTTGTGTGCATATACAGAAGCCAACTTACGTATATGTTCATTTATGGAAGCATGCATATACAAAATCCAACTTTCCATATATGCACATTTACGAAAAGTTATTTCCGTAAATGCGCCTATACGTAAGTTGGATTCCGTATATGTGCATATACATAAGAGAACATATACAGAAGCCAACTACGTAAGTGCACATATATGAAAGGTTGTTTCCATAAATTCACATATATGTAAGTTGGCTTCTGTATGCATATATGAAAGCTAAATTCCATAAATGTGCATATACGGAAGTACGCATATGACAACTAGATTCCGTAAATGTGCATTTACAAAAGCACACATATACGGAAATCTTTCTTATCAATTTTGCAACGAGAAGCCAACTTTTGTAGATGCACATTTACAGAAGCACGCATTTTCGGAAGCATGTATATACGTAAATACTGAATCCAAATTCTGTAAATGCACATTTACGAAAGTTGGCTTCTCGTTGCGACATTGAAAATGAGGCTTCTTCTAAAATTCAATGTTAATGTTATTGCATAAAGAGAGACTGGAATTGTAATATGTAAAGAGGTTCAATATAAAACAATGTGATATAGTGGTAATTTAAAAATAAAATATTAATTGTCATTAACTGAATATTAGTTGTGAGATTTGAAGAAAAATGTATGTTATGTTTGAATTTGGTATGGAGGTTTACTTTGAACAGTATGTCACATGGAAAAATATGGAGAGTAATAATTTTATAAGATTGACATTGATATCTTTGATATTCGAACTAACATGTTGAAATTGCCTCCCTGTCAGAAACATGTTGAAAATGTCAAATCAATGTTTTCAACTTAGACAAAGAATAATAGCATAATAAAAAAAATAATTCCCAAAAATTGTGAACCTAAAGATCAGTATAATTCATGTATGAATAGAACATTTTTATTCATGCCTTATAAAATAATCTTTCAAAGTTCTTTCTTATCCATAACTCTTGGTAAAAAAAACATAAATAAATAAATTGATATAACATGGAGGAGAAAAAATTCAATAACCTAAATTATGACCTCAAAGATCAACATAACTCATCAATCAAGACAACATATTTTTTCCTCCCATATAGATTATGTAGCAAGCAAAACTAAATGCATTATTAAAAAAAAATATTCCTTGAACACTTACAATTACTTACAACGTATGAATAACATGAGACATTGCAACATATTGAGAGCAAAAACATAGTATTATCGGGACATAATGTATTGTTGACATGTATAAAAGAAAAAAGAATTTCATATCGATAATACTATGACAATTAACCAGTAATAAAGCATAAAAATCCAATAGTTTTAAAAATCCCTTAAATGCTAAACATAATGTAACATATTCCAAAGTAAAACTAGACTTATGAAAAATACAACACCAATTAACATCTACATGAACTTGACGACCCATTTTCCTTTCAAGCCATTCTCTTTTTAACTTTCTACTGGCTTCCCTATCAAAACCATATTGTAAATCACGGACCATTACCTTCAACTTGGATAAACAATGAAGCATGTCATAGAAAATGTGTGTTGGAGTTCCATTTCTCTTACTAATCATATCTTGAATGCCGACAAGAAACTGTTATAGAGCAGTAATATCATGTATCACTGAAATGAACTTTCACACACTTTCATTGTCCATAATTGTATGTTCAAAAAATCAATAAACAAAAAATATATATTTAGTATGGATGAGAAAAAAAAGAAAAGCATAACAAAACATTCATTCTCAAAAGTTATGAGTACAACAATTATATTGATTCCTTTTAAAAAATGTTGAAATAAAAACTAAATGACAAAAAAAAAAGTCTTTATTTTAAGAGAATGTTTTAAACTATGAAAACAAAAGTAGAAAAGTATAAGATCAGTAGAATTCATGTATGAATACAACATTTTTATTATGTCTTATCAAATCATCTTTGAAAATTCTTTGTTCTCGATAACTCTTTGTCAAAAAAACATAAATAAATGAAATGATATAGTATGGAGGAGAAAAAACATAAAAACAGAAGGAAAATAATTCTTCCCCAAAAATTATGACCCTAAAGATCAACATCTTTCATTAATGAAGACAAAACTAAATGCATTATAAAAACAATTATTCTTTGAATAATAACAATTACTTACCAACATCTTAAACGTTAATTTTACCTTTCGCCAAACCTCATATGTTCAAATATGGAATCAATGGGATTGTTGGATTTTCTAAATTAATTTCTTGGATCGCTACATCATTTGGTTGAGCATACAACATAAAGAATTAAAAAAAAAGTGTTAATTACAAGACATAATGCACTAAATATTTAATTAGACAAACTTCAATTTAACTATATAAATAATTTTATGACTCTCATTTGTCGACATTAAATGCAAAATGTGTACCTATGTTACCCTTGACAATATCATCAGAAAATAATCGAAGTTGACAATGTCAGACGTGACGAGGTTCATTCTGAGATGTGGATCCCTCCACTGTAATAACAATCATATAAAATTTATACAATCACATTGAGGCAAATAAAAATAATTCATATAATGTAAAACACATTAAAATCTCTAATTACAATACCTATATTGTCTGGAACATAATGTTGCGCATGATCAGAGATTTGCTTCACATTTTTATGATCTTTTGAAGAAATTAGATCCATTTGTGTGTCCATGCTATTCCTTGACTTTATGTGAACCCTTCCGACCCTTTGAAATTTTGGTTTATCCTTCATTGAATGTCTTTGACGACGATGTTGTATCTTTTTACTTTGCAGACTCAAAAACATTTGTTGTCTCTTAGTCATGATTGCAGAGGGAGACATGGAATTGACAAATTGTTTGTTTATTTCTACTTCTAAAGTGAAAAATAAGTTGTTGATTACTTCAGAATGGTCTACAGTTGTAGGAAAATTGTTCAAAATATTTCTCTCTTTTATTGATCAATGCATGTAAAAATTGCAACCTATCAACCTCAGAGATCAGATTGTTCAATGTTGAAGTGTCAGACATGATTTGATAAAATATTTACATGGTTATTGTTTGATTGGTCTTCTGGTAGCAGGTTCATTGTCCCTGTTTGATTTAAATCAACTGAAAATACAGGTCTGTCAATAATCGGTCTAGAAACATTTTCTAATGTATTAATGTCCAAATCATGTTCAATAGCCCACATTTGAAATTTTAACACATTCTTACAAACATTTTCATTCAACGCTCAATCACAACTACAAAAAATAAACTCAGACCCTGCGTATATGACATTATACCAGGTATTAGGAGTATCCTTGTTTTGACTACGAACCATAAATTCATTCATATTTTTGGGGTCGCCCACGCAATCTTCATCTGGTATTTGAATCACTCTATCCTTTGAGAGAGTCTCTTTTTTCTCACACTTTGTGGACCTTATAATTCTTGCTTCCTTTAAATGTTGATTATCAATATAGTATAATTAAACTATTGTCAACAACAAAAAAGTTAAATAATCCACTCATTTGTGGCATGCATTGTTTTCATCATATAGGTATTATATTTTAGATACTTATGGTAGGATTCAATTGCATTATTTGTGTCTTGATTGGAATGCGGGTATTTCCTGTAAGCCTTCGCCCACGTATCTGGATTTTTTTTTTATCATCAACTAAAAAGTATTGACTAAAAACATGCTATTATGGAAAAGAAAAATTCATGATCTAATGTTACATGACACTTACATATTTTATCATTGGATAACCAAGTGGTGTAAAAATGTTGTAGAAATTTGTCCTCTTTATTAAATTCTTGAAATATTCTTGCAACAAATTTTTGTATGGACTCATCATCCTGGCATGAGTGCATGATTTCTCTTAATGCACGAAAAATGCGAACTTTGTTTTCTTTGACTTTGAATTTGCTTCCAACATGTTTCTCCCATGCTCGATGGACATGCCATACACATAGCAGGATGGGGGAATTGGTTAAACTTATGAAATGGTGATACATTAGGAGAGAGTAAATTATTTGAATGTAACATTATTTTTTCATATTTCTTTTGAAAAACAACAAATGTGGAACATTAATGCTTGAATTTAATCAATGACAACATCTGTGATAAATGCTCGTACATGCCAATTTGGGCGTTCTTTCACTCCCATAGCAAATAATGCCGACAACCATTTGTGAATATCATACGTAGTATTACGTGATGAAATCACCCAAGCCACTGGAACACCATTACAATGTTTTTTGAATATCATTAGCATATAAAGTGGATACTACATTCAAAGCACACAAGTATAAATATTAAAGTGAACACATAAGAATTCATTTTGATCGCCATAAAGAAATGAAAAGATCGATAATATGTACCCCATACATATTGGTACTAAATGTGGAATCCATGGACATATAATTGTTGTGTGAATACCTCATCATGATCGAACACATCCAATGTGTTTGTATGCCTATAATAAATGGTATGTTTTGTACAATATTTTACTTTTGGTAGAAAAAAAAAACTATCTGGAAATTGATTGTACCAACAGTTGACACTTGTTGGATCACTCTCATCCTTCATATAATATTTCTTTCTAATATTATGGTAAATGTTATAAATATCCTTCCTCGTCATTAAGGTATCCCGAGTTACCCCCGTGATTAACTCACCTGATTGGTGCTCCACATCATAGATGAATTTGTCCCAAACCATTGTAACGTTAAAACCATATTCAATCATCTTTTCCACACTAGCGTGTATATCAAATGATAAATGTGGTGCATACTTGAACGTTTCAGGTCTACCCACTACATTCCTCTTGTGACACATACCACCACATTTATCAATATGCCTACACTTAGTGTATACTAAAACAATATCATTTGGACGAACATAAAGACGATACATGATGAAGTGACATATACAACCAACTTTAATGCTTTGACGTTGATTGCATTTTTTTGTTGTTGATCCTTGTGGATTCATTGTAATCTCACCACTTTGGAGTTTACGTGTGGACTCTGGGCCATATGCACACCAATAACTAGATAAGAACAATGATAACAAATTAGAAAACATGTCCACACTCATTTTTCATAATGAACTTGAATTAGAAATTTATAATTATATTAAACAAATAAAGACTCGCATAACATATTCCAGATATGTGTTAATACAAGTACATACAATCCCCTCCACTTCTTTAGATTGCTTTGTATTAACAACAAATTGAGTGGGATCGTCTTCATTTGATTGCTCCCCATTTATAAAATATTCAAGTCAACTATATGGAATAATAGCAACTTGATCCCCTCCATTTTTTGTCCATGTTAGATCTTTAGCTGAAAATTCTTTCATATCTTCTAGGTCTTCAGTGTCCAACTCCATAATGTCTTCCCACTTTCCCATCTATAGAATACTTAGAAAAAGTATTGAATACTCAATGTTGCATTATAATCCATTTTATATGATCCAGTGTTCTATAATCTAAATGACATAACATGATACAATAAAATTCGTGACAATGATGAGAGTAATGATATCTCCTTGACTTGTGTACATAACATTTTATAGAATAATAAATAACAATGGTTTTTACAAATATAGTATATAATGTTAGTTACATAAATGTTTTTAATCAAACATACCCATGCATATTCAAGATATATGCATATACATGCATACATACATGTGTGTGTGCACACGCGCTTGCAATATTACAAATGAAAATACTACTCCTCTTCATTGTTATCACTATAACCATGATGCATTTAATATGTGTATTCATATGCTTGTGGATTGATGGTTGTAGCTAATTTCCCTATAAATGAATATGGAAAATGATGTTAGAATGACTATAAAAACACCTTTAAAAATTAAGCAATGATTTCATATGCCCATCTATTATAGAAATGAGATATATGCTTATGTGTGATAATAAAAGCAATGCTACATGCAACATACGTTGTGATGTTTCCTCTATGCCTTATAATGATGTCCATGTTCACACCAGGATTCTGAGTTACAAACAATCATCACATCATCTCATAAATGCCCCCCTAAGAAATTGGTTATAATAAGGAAAAAATATAGACAAAGATTATGAATCAACTGAATACTTTTACAAAAATACAAATTCCAGATGATGGTCACCAATTGTTTGACAAATTTGAAAGAAATCCTATGACTTGGACAACTAGATAGAGCCAAAGTGTAACAAGAAGGACAAAGAAAGAAGAACATTCTCCTTCACCATTCCTTTCATCCTTATATGTTTGTAGTGCAATTAAGAGTGAGTATATTCACTAATATGAGTAGATTTTCGAAGATACAAAGCTTACTATAATAATTTATTAAAAAATAGTAAAACAAATTTTTTCTTTGAATCATTCATAACTCTAAGAAAGATGATTTTTTTATCAATTATAAAGAAGTTTTATGTCATAGCCCATATAAAAAAAAAAACTTAAAAAAAAAATCAAATATCTTAGAAATATTTAAAAAAAAATAATAAAATATCCTGAAAAATACCCAATATTACTATTGATCATCACTTAGACTACCAAAACAAAAATCATGTAATTTCAAAAAGCACATAACCTTAATACCATAAATAAGAACAAAATACTTTAATGTGTTATGATTTAAACTTTTGGCCAACTAAATTTAAAAATAAAAATAACTAATATATAATCTCATACAAAATCTAATGTAATAATTAAAAATAAATTAATAAAATAAATTTAAAAATAAAAATAAACTTATGTGAATCCCTTTTATTCTCACTATAATGTTATAATTAAAAATAATTTTCAAAAAACACACAACCTTAACCTTAATACCATAAATGACACCAAAAATACTTTAATTTGTTATAATTTAAATTTTTGGTGAAAAAAAAATATAATTATTAAAATTAAAGTTAAAATTAAAATACTCTTCCTACAAAATTTAATCTAGTGTAATAACTATAAATAAATTAAAAAATATAAATAAATTAATATATAATTTAAAAAAAAAAATCTAATATAATAATTAAAAATAAATTAATAAAATAAATTTAAAAATAAAAATAAACTAATATATAATCTAGAGTTTATTCTCAATGTAATGTTATAATTTAAAATAACTTACAATTATCATGTAATCTCAAATCATTTAAGATTTTTTTTTCTTAGAGGAAAAGAAAATTTTAGTTTTAAGAGCAATGGCCACTATGTTACTCAAATTTAGTAGCTAAATTCTCCACACCATGTTTGATAACTATAAACGGAAATGTTGTGAAGCCAATTTTCCAAACTTCATTCAAACCACAAATGGAACTTCCATTACCTTAAACGCATTTAACACTGTGAATTACATGATTTTCACCCATCCTGTAAATGCAAATGTTCAAGCATAATTTTGTTTCATTTAAACACTTCGATAATTTTTTAACAAATCTGAATAATGCATTCAAATAATTTTTTAACAAATCTGAATAATGTATTTTAAAATACATATAATATTAGTTCAAATTATGTAAAAATAGTTGTCTAGCTTTATAGTTGATAAAATGGGAGAGTAGAGTGATATAAACAAATATTATATTACTTGATACCAAATGAGATAGACATGACTATTAGATTACTGAATTATATTATACAATACATTGGCTCATTATATAGAGCTCTATCAGATCTAACTTATTCTAATAATAGCAATAGAGATTGAGTAAATATCTCAATCACACACCAAACTAGGAGAGTTGGTTGGAGAGAATTTTTCTCACAACCAACTATGTAACAACCTTCTTGAACTATTCTCTCAAGTCATCTAACTATAACTACCTGCTCAACATGTCATTAACCCAATCATACAACAAGTATGAATTACATATTCTAACACACCCCCTTAATGGAGAAATGGATTTAATACAATAAAAATGCATAACATGCCTGTTGGTCTTAGTCTCAGCTAGGCTTACAAACATTACAAAGGACATTTCAAACAAAACCTTAAAATTTGTTTTAACTCCATGTATGAGTGAGTTTTTCTCTTCCTCATTTTCCAATTTCTGAAGCCTCTATGCATTTTCAATTTAGGTCTACCTCTTTTGCTGAAAATTCCATGTTTCAGCTTCTTATGCTTAATCTTCTTGTTGGAGTTTATCATCAATCTGAAAATTATTTCAGATTGTCCATGCTTGTCCTCTTCAACTTTTTTTTCGAAAAATTGTTTGTATGTGAATTGTTGCCACATATCATTCTCTGTTGTTTGCTCTTCACCATTGAACTTTTGATCATCAATTTGTTGCAACATGAGTTCATAATAGAATTTGATTTCTTCAAGGCTCCACTTCATAAAAATTTCTTCAATTTCAGCATCTTCTTCTCCAATATCCATTGAGTTTTCATCATAAATTGACTCAATATTTTCTTCGTCAATTTCTTCATTTTATTTCATGTTTTCTTCGTAATCAGTCACTACTGAAAATGAATTGTTGTCTTGCAGACCTGCACACTCAAAAACATTGTTACAATCATATGAAAAATCATAGGAAGAACCATACTGGTTCTTTTCATTTTGCTCCTCTAAGAGAGTTTTCCTTTCTTTGTCTTTCTTTCTTGCCTCTGATGTTGCATAATAATCTTCATTTTCAGCTTCAACTGCTGTCACAACTGGTTGTTTCATGTATTCAACCTCTTTACCATGATCTATCACTACAAAAAGGTTGTCTTTCACTTGGTTTGTGTATGCAAATGAGCTTCTCTTCTCACCATACAATAGCTCTTTAATAAGATGTTTCTCATGCAATATATTTGACCACTCTTCATGAGATGAATAGTTTTCATCAAATTTGACTTCATATGTCTTTGTTTCAAAGAGACTTTCTTCCATAAGACTTTCATTCTCATGGGTTGTTTTACACTTGTCTTTATCAGCTACAAACACACTTTCATCATCAATCATTGCTATTTCAATGCTATCATTTTCAGTCTCTATTTCAGCTACAATGTTTTCAACACAATCATCATTTTCAACATCAATATCTTCATGAACTTCAACATCCTTGCTCCACTTCTTTATTTCAAGAATATCCCAAAATATTTTTGGGCTACTTACTTCACCAAATTCAAGGAAAATACTAGACAATATGTTTTCATCCACTGCTGATATAATAATTTGTAATGCTATTTCACCTCTTCTCTTATCATAGAAATTGACACTATCTTTCTGATCATAATGTAGTAAATCTACTAAGCATAACAATTTTTTTATTTCAGTTGCCCAAGGTTCATAATCTATACCTGAGAAGAATGGAAGATTTGGCATCATGATTTCATATAATTCATCAAATTCTTTATTCATATCTAGCTCAATAATCTGCTCATCAAACACAAGTTCTACAGCTAGAAACACATCATACTGATATGGAAAATGTAATAACTCTTCATGTTGATTCTTCCTCCACATGTGTTTCAGCTCTCTCCGGAGCTGTTTAATTCTCCTTTGCTTACCCATGAGAGTAGCAAGAAACTTCACTCTCTTCTCATCTCACCCACAATTTCTAACAAGTAATAATAATTTATGCAATAGATGTAAGTACCTTCACGCAGAGCGCCTCTTACACAATGTGAACCAAAAGGTGATGCGATGGTGTAGATCTGAAGTGAGATCACAAACTTCATAAAAACAAAATTTTGACTGATCGATAGAAGATAAGACACCAACATGTCCTTTGCAACAAAATCATCTGACACCCGTGGCTCAATGTAGATAACCTTTGGCTTACCTCATCCAAATTTTGTAAGATTGTTGAAGAATCATATTGATTATGTGTCTGAGACAAACAAATAATTAACAATCCATTTCTGTGACTATGCACTCTTTGTATTGAATTTGTTGTCGATATTAAAATAATTCGTTGTCTGCATAAGGAAAAACTGAACGAGTCTTCTGTTGATTTAGCTCTGCATAATATATTATGTGTGCTAATGCACCTCAGCTGGTTCAACGACAACCTGACCCAATAGCCATATGGGAACCTTGGACCTAATGATGTAGGCACTGATGCTAATTAACAACAATTTTTCACCTCCCTTTCACATCGCCAACACTCCAACAAATATAGATCTCTTGCACACTCACACCAGTTGATGGACTCCACGCACACTCACATGTCCAACGACGGCTTCACCCCTTCACGCGGGCTCACACGCATTCACAAGGCAATGACGACTCTACTTTGGTAGGCGACTCCACACAAATTGCATGTGATCAAAATCTGGACCAGGGGTCAAATTTTGCTCAAATTTCAAAGTGCTCAGAATGCGACGAAAACAGTGCCATTGCGTCTGTCTCGTCTTCCTGATTCCGGCGGTATATTTACTTTCTCAAACGAAGTCTGTATGGAGAAGATATCACGATCTGTTCGCCAAGGCAAACATGCAAAAAGTTTGATACTGACTGTACCTGTCCGTATAGTCCGTACGCTTTGATGTGGCAGGGTCGTACAGTCCGTACGATGACGTGTCAGGTGGGTGACGTGGCAGATGTCGATTGGTTGATAGTTGGCGAATGAGGAGCTGACACGTGTCCTTTGATGGCGAATGGTGTGAGGACACGTGGCCCAATCCGTGGGCACCACGTGTCACTCGGTTATTGGTTGGTTTATATGGTTATATAAAATTTATGGTGGAGTCCACGGGGTTCAACCCCCGGACCTCCCACAATGCATACGCCTTCGCATGGCCGCCCGGCCATTGGGCCACAAGTTGTTTCTTACTAACTATATGTGTTTAAAAATATTTGAATTTGCAAGTTTGAAATGTGGGCGGGGGGTCGGGTCGGGGGCCCCGGCCCGTGGTCATTTGTAATGTTATATGACCATAACTTTTGTTATATGGCGCGCGGTTTAAAACATATAGCATAGTTTTATAATATGTTACCACATGACCATATATTAAAATGCGGCGCGGATTTGTATAACAATAAACCAAAGTTTTGTAACCATATATTTGTATGCATGGGAAAATTCACACGGAAAAGCCCGCGGTCCTTTGATACGCATATGGCCATGGTGTATGTGTTATACGCACGGTTGTAACGGTTGGCATATAGCCCTTGGTCGCGGGAGTTTTTATATGTTATGCCATATGCCCACGACCGGAGCGGAGGAGTTAGCACGGTTGGAGCGGTTCAACCGTTAACCACTTTTTACCCAAGAGCGCGGTCATATGACCCACGTGCCCGAGTGCTAGGTGGTTGGGGGCTGGAGGCACCCTAACCATCCTACAGTTTGGACCATTTTTTGGAACTTCTTGGTGATGGGTTTAAACACGCGTTTTGGAGCGTGTTCTTGGTTCATGCACACAGAGGTACGTTTTGGCGAACCAGTTTCAAAAAGCTTGAAGGAGGAAAATGGAGGAGGCCTAACTTCTTCATCTTTTGGCCGATTGAGGTGCCGTAAAAGCCCAGCTAGGGGTTTTTGGACGTCCTGGATCCATTGGTGCTGTTATCAAGGCCATTTGAAGACTTCTTCTGCAATTTTTTCACCATTGAAGTTTCAACAAGCTCCAGGGAGCTTGAAGCCCTCATTGATCGAGAACAAGGTTTGGTGAGCCTATATTTGTTTTCTGTAATTGAATAATCATTTTTGGCTAATTGATATGCTCTGAACACATTGGGATAGGTTTCAGAGGCTTTTGAGGACTTTTATAGGTGTTTTTTCCAAAGAGAAGCTCAGGGAAGCTTATGGCCACATGTAGAAGAGGCCATGCCCAGATGAGCCATGATCCGTTTTCAGAGTTGTATTAGTCATTTTTGGGGGTTTTATGTGTTCTGATCTCAATGGTACAGTCTTTTTTTCCATTGGAGTTGAGAATCAGCTTATAAAAGAACTTTTGACTAATTAATCCCAGAGAGCCAAGTCCATTTATGGAGGCTCAAGGAGATGTAGCCCGGAGGGGGGTGAACTCCTTTATCATATTGTTCTTGTTGTGCGTTTGATGGTTTATTTGCTGCAAGTTGTGTTGCTGTGTATTTATTGCAAGTACATATTTAACCATCTAAAAGAACATATTCTCACACAAGCATTTTACAAGAAGATACATGAACTTAACACATAAGTTTATTTTGCATATTTATACACATGAAGCAAGGTCCTGTAAATTTTATTTTTAATGAAGTAGAGGGTGCTTGCATAGCATAACAAGTCAGCCTTCTATTTTCAGATCAGTATGGAAGCAACAGCAGACGGTTCACAATGCGGTGCGACTCTTCTCTCCTGAGCTCTGATACCATGATAAAATGGGAGAGTAGAGTGATATAAACAAATATTATATTACTTGATACCAAATGAGATAGACATGACTATTAGATTACTGAATTATATTATACAATACATTGGCTCATTATATAGAGCTTTATCATATCTAACTTATTCTAATAATAGCAATAGAGGTTGAGCAAATATCTCAACCACACACCAAACTAGGAGACTTGGTTGGAGAGAATCTTTCTCACAACCAAATATATAACAACCTCCTTGACCTATTCTCTCAAGTCATCTAACTATAACTACCTGCTCAACAGGTCATTAACCCAATCATACAACAAGTATGAATTACATATTCTAACAATAGTAATATTTCGTATGGAAAAGGCAAACATGAGAAAAAATTAATGCAAAGAGAAGAAGATTTTACAGGTGGACAGTCCCGAAATGAGAATTTGGGGGAAAGTCGAGGGTATGAAGAGCGTGAAGAACAATGGGGACTTACCGGGGAGAGATGGTTGCTCTCTCTAAACTCCAGACAACACCAATGAAGTTCGCCCAAATGGAATTTTTCATAAATCTGCTTCAATATCATGGAGCACCAGATACATACTAAAATATGCAGCAATGTTAGTAGGTAGTGCATTTAATTTTCACATTCAATCTATTTTGGAAAGCCATCTTCGTGGATTCGTATAGATATTGGTATTTGTTGGATCTTAACCGCGAGGGGACAACTTAATGCCCGTGGTGAAGTGATAGAACAACCATAAAAAATATCCATAGTAGTAAGCCATTTACGATCCCCAAGTGATGTATGGGTATGGATTGCATGGGTGATGGCTATGGAAGCTCACTTGACTATGGGTATGGCTATGGGTGATGGAGCCGAGATCCAAGACCATGCAACAACCTTCCAATCATTAGGTTGTTGCATAGTGGATAGAGTTCGCCGCATTTATCTCATTACATATATCCATTTACCCTCATATATGCCCCTTTTGGATCATACCACCATCGATATCTCAGTGAAAAAAAGAAAACAACAAGCATCGCTATATCAGTAAAGAAAATAAAAAACAACTAGAGACAACATTTACTAAATAAGGGTATCTATTTTATTTTTTTAGGGACTTTGGGAGCTCATGTTTAGAACCATATGGTAAGTGTGAGTATGAAAATTGTCGTTTTAATAAAATAACATATATAAAAGGTACATAAATTGAAAAAATCACATGGAAAATACTTAATAGGTCAAGTCATGAGATTTTAAGTAATTGTTATGAAATTGAAGTCATGAAATGTGTAATGGTGTAGATTGTTATGACTTCTCATCAAAACTGTCTAATTGCAAAAATATTATAGATTGGACTAGAGTAAGTCCAAGTTGTAAAGACAAAAGACAAGGTGTGTCATTTCAAAGGAGTCCACACTTTCTAAGGATGAGATGTTATTCAACGACCCTTTATATCATTATTGATTTGAACCCAATATATGTTTAGCTAGTTGATGAAAGCTTGAGGGTGCCAAGACAACAACCACTCTTAAAAGTAAGTCCAACCATTGAAATTAGCTCTATTGTTCAATGTAACATGGTCTATGCAAGGTTTGAAATCTCGAGGTTCACCATAGTGTGTAAAAAAGAAGTTAAAGAATGTGTAAGAAAGAAGCTAAAGAAAGGGTCGACAAAGAGGTAATGGTGATTAGTGGTGGATAAAGGTCAAAAATATATAACTTTTAAGAGTTCTAGTTGAGTCAATAATGAAGTGGCACTCTAATGACATTTTGTATGGTTAACATGATATTAGTCCATGTAAGAACTCATAACTTAAACACTAAAAAAGATCTCTTTGTATTTTTGAAGAGTATACTACACTAATAGAGTCGAAGTTAAAAGACAACATTTATGTACTTACTTTAGATGAATCAAAAGATGCAAGATTTTAGTCATATATATGTTAAGATGGTTTCTTTCTTAATTTTGTAACATGTTAATTGATGAGTTAGCCACCCATAAAAACAATTGAGTTTACTTGACTTCATCATTGCCCAAAGTCATTGGTATCCCATGTGTTAGATTGAAATAGATAAACCCCTTATTCAAAATATTTTCCTACAAAACTAAAAACATTGTGGTTGGATACCTAGATATCATGGTAGAGAAAAGTATGCCCATAAAATTGTTGATTAATCAATGATACCAGTTTTTTTCCCCAAAAGTGCATTGATTTACTGAGGAACATAGTTAAACCGTATGCTAGTATAGTTCATTTACAGCTTGATTATAACAGTATGCCATAAAATTGTTGTTTAATCAATGATACCAGTTTTTCTGCCCCACGTTGATTACTTAAGGCACATAGTTAAACTGTATGCTAGTATAGTTCATTTACAGCCTGATTTTAACAGTATGGTACAGGATAAATTTTGCTATTTTGCTATTGAATCCTTTCCTGTGTGAAACTTCTTAACATTTTGAATAAAAAAATTCCAGATTCTATTAAAAATAAAAATAAAATAAATTTGAAATTCATTCACGTGGCCTTTCATCAATTAAGTTTTTGGGGGCAAATCTTACTTTTGAGTCTAAGATTTTGCATGATCGTGTAATTCATTTCTTCAGTGTCAACGTTCAAAATACTAGGCAATAGTCCTTCATCAATTAAAAATCTGAGACTCTTATTTCTGTCAATAAACTCATTATCATGTAATACATTTCTTCAATGTCAACTTTCAGAGTACGAGTCAATCGTCTTTCATCAATGAAAAATCTTTGCCACTACTATTTTTGTCTATGAACTTATGAGATGAGAACAGAACAAAATCTTACTTTCGACTCTGAGATTTGCTTGATAATGTAATTCACCTCTGCAATGCCAAAGCTCAACATGAGTTGCAATCGAACCTTATGAGATAA
>ML787809.1:899666-912595 GCA_009831015.1 Picea engelmannii | reverse complement strand
AAAAAAAAAAAACAAAAAAAAAAGTTATAGTGAAAGTTTTTAGATGACTTGCTTGAAGAAGAAAAACCCTAGGATCGATGCTCTGAAACCCAATGTTATGATCCAACGTCTTAAAATGATAAAAGTCAATAAATACAATCCACTTTGAGGGGGAAACCTCCGTTTACAATATATCCAATTCAAAATACAATATGAGATGAGATAAGATGATCCTAAGATTAGGTCTCGTTGGTATATATATAGGAGAAAAAGTGTACAATTATAATGAAAGGGTACAATTAAGGGTTCTAGGTGACCTACTAATATAACACTAGAAACGTAATAATTCAATATCTAGGGGCTCAATAAGGGGTTCTATACATAACATGGGGATTTGTCTAGGGATTAACATATTTACTCTTATTTATTATTCAATGTAATTCTTTTGCAACATATTTCTTCTCTAATGTATTAATTTTATAATAAAATGTTGTAAAAAATCAATACTAGTTTGCTTTCAACTACAAGATGTTGTTCCTATGTTAAAATTCAAATAACATTAAATATGTTACACATATATATATTTGTTAGTTTGCAATATGAAAAAACTAAAAAAATATAAATCCAACTAACTCACAAGGATTGTTATAGCTAAAAACAACATTAGTTAACAAATATTGATGAACAAAGAGATCCCCACATTGCTTAATCATCCATAATTGTATAATGTTTCTTTGACCCCTCTAAGAGCATTATCATCTCTTCCATGGATTGAAGACCATTCCCCCCTTTGTTGGAGTCACACATGTAACTTTTCAAAGTTTTGCAAGACCATTTTGACACCTTTCGTGTGATACCTCCAAAGTACAAGGTGTAAATGCCAAAAAATAGGTGTATGTGTTTAATAGTGAGGGCTTTGGTGAGTTGGTTCCATAGTATGCTCGAAAAAACTATGTAACTCAAGTCTAATTAATGAACAACCTAATGCTATGAATAATTTATTACTCTAGACCATTCAAGTATCTACTATTGCTACACTTCCAATGTGTGCATCTACTATTGCTACACTTCTAATACTAGTTTGCTTTAAACTACAAGATGTTGTTCCTATGTTAAAATTCAAATAACATTAAATATGTAACACAAATATATATTTGTTAGCTTGCAACATGGAAAAACTAAAAAAATATAAATCCAACTAACTCACAAGGATGGTTATAGCTAAAAACAACATTAGTTAACAAATATTGATGAACAAAGAGACCCCCACATTGCTTAATCATCCATCATTGTATAAAGTTTCTTTGAACCCTCTAAGAGCATTATCATATCTTCCATGGATTGAAGACCATTTCCCCCTTTGTTGCAGTCACATATGTAACTTTTCAAACTTTTGCAAGTCCATTTTGACATCTTTCATGTGATACCTCCAAAGTACAAGGTGTAGATGCCTAAAAATAGGTGTATGTGTTTAATAGTGAGGACTTTGGTGAGTTGGTTTCATAGTATGCTCGAACAAACTATGTAACTCAAGTGTAATCAATGAACAACCTAATGCTATTAATAATTTCTTACTCTAGACCATTCAAGAATCTACTATTGCTACACTTCCAATGTGTACAATAGTCTCTAAATCCTTATCCTCTTCCAACATGTTCTCTAACCCATAAACTACAACATTCACTATTAAAATTTTGGTCCATGCATACATCCAAAGAATGTGATTAGAAACTTGCATATATGTTTTCACTTCATACATGACTTTTCTTTCACCTTTCCTTCATATTTTAAGGAGACTTTCTCCTTTTCAAAGTGACCATACACAAATGCACACCTTTACCCCCCCCAACTAGGGGGTGAAGGCGTGCATTTATGTCCATAATAAGCAACCTTCACTAACTGTATTTCATGTTCATTATAACTATAATCTATTAAGAATATAATTGAGAAAATACTTGATCTTCATTTAAATTCCATTGTGATCCCACAAGTTAAGAGAACATGTTAAAAGATCACTTGGTCTCCTTGTCCCTTGTTTATGTTTGATTGAAATTTGGAGAGATTTGATTGGGTGTATACATTCCTTGGGATTGATGCTAGAGGAGGCACACTTCAAGAGGAGGTAGTTATCTTATGTGGCATTGACATATTCTACATGGTGTGCATGTTTAGGAGGATGGGGCCTTATTATAGGGCATGTAGCTATCTTATTGAGGAGCACTAAGAACTAGGAGGAAGGGCATGAATCCCTAGGAGAAAGTAACTAAACCAACACACATGTTGAGGAAAGTTGGGCATAAAGAATCACATGGAGCACAATTAGAGGAGGAGAAATTAACATGAGGAATCTTGACTCAAAGAATGATACACCTTGGAAGAGAAGCACTTGTATAACACTTATTAGGAGTGTGCACATCTAGAATGAACCATGTTGGGATTGATGACATCATGCTTGGAGAGCGCATCAACTTGGGGGTTAGATAAACCCTACTATGACACTTGTACATCCTTGTTTAATGGATCACTCCATGTGGGCTTGCCTTGTATACTTAATCTAGGGTTGCTTGTGGAAAAAGTCCTTGTTTTATGTTGGTCTCCCTAACCTATCCTATATAAAGGGAGGATAGTCTCATTGCATGGAGTGTACTCATTATTATATCTTTGTATTTTCATTGGATGGGTTGTGGTGCTTATGTGATGTAAGATAGGAATACTTAGGGTTTCTAATGTAGACCCTGTTGAGGAAAAGGTATGAATTACCTTACTCAATCATTTTCGAATCTTGCCTGGCTAGGAAAAGATAGTCGGGAATATCATCCTGGGTTTTATAGCCTCAAAAATATTCTCCCAATCCACAAGTATTAATTACAAGGGTTTAGGCTAATTTATTAATGAAAATAATGTTGCAATATAAAATTAAATTTATATAAGTTTCTGAAATATACACAGATTAGCGAAAGTAAACATGGAGATCAAAAATAAAAAAGGTAACCAAGTCATAAACATATATAGAAGACAATAACAATATGATTTATTTCCTTCCGAGATATCAAAAGTTTTTTTCTCTTTACAAAACCCCTGCGAGGGCATGGAGAGAAGTCTGATTTAGAGATCGCCGATGAACACCATACCAAAATACTCTAACAATAAAGTAAAACCGAAATTTATAATCTGGATCAGCTTGCCACAAACTGCTTCCAATTTGACTCTGCAAAATATCCTTTATCAGTTATGAAACTTAATCCACAAACATACAAGAATACACAGACTATCAAGGATGGATCAAACTTCTAAAACAAACATCTGAAGTGTTTGGTTCAATTTTGAACTTTGCTTTCTATAATAAGACCCTGCTGTCAAAAAGAGAATTAGGCTTTGAATAAACTCAAGAATGAATGAAAAATGAAATTATCTCATGAAATCAAAAGAGCAAACCTTAGTCTTTCTTTTTCCTTCTATTCTCCCCTTGTTTCTTCTTCTTCTTCTCATTCGACTTTTACTCTTTCCAAATAAGTTGAAGTAGTTCAACTATTTTCTTTAGTTAAGTTAGTTTGACTTAACAAATTAGTTTAGGAGAAATAAATAATATTAATAATAGTTAAAGGTCTCTAATTAATAATAACTAGGTAGGTGGGACCCCTTGCGACTCCTGTCTTTTCTTTTTTTCAAATCATAAAATATAACACAAATGGATAATGATTTTAACACATGCCACCCTTGTAGCTCCCTTAGATACCTTCCAAACTGAATATTTAAATAACAGAAATAATTTAAATCATATCCAAAAATATATAAATATCCACATAATCCACATTATCCAAAACAAAGCTTGCTGTCCAAATTTTCTGCAAACCATTAACACTATCTTTATCAAATCAAATCATAACAAATAAACTAAAAGCCATACTTGCCACTCCAAGAGACAATTTTTCTTTTATCATTGTCGTCCCCCTTTGATTCCTCGGAAGTAGCCCGTGATTGATTAGAACCTTGAGGCTGTATTTCACTGATTACATGGGAACAATCATCCTTCAAATGCATGTGGGCAGACATGGATTTTGAGGAATCATTTGAGGGAGAAGAAGGGGACGTAGTTGCTTTTCCTTTATCTTACATAAGGGGAATATCAGTTTTTAGTCTTTTACTAGGATGAGAAGATTGAACAGGAGAATCATCACGGACAATCTGCACATTGGGGTTGACTGGTGGTGGGAGAGGTAATGACATATTGGGCCAGCCATGATGGTGAGAGATAGTCGGGTTAACAATCTCTTGTCATCCATTATTTGTAGGGACTTCCAGTTGCAAGGACACATGAGTAGGAACAAGATTGCCAGGGATGTTATGAGGCTAGAAGGGGGGTCTCTCTAGCCTAGGTGTACTATTCCATGACCAATCCAGTTAAATAACCCAACTTGGAACAACCGGTTCAATTCTTGGGGATCAACATCAAAATGAATGGAAAATCTAGGCCTTCTAAGACCTCTGTTCCAATTTCCCCTGCCTCTATTATTTCTGCCATGGATACCCCTACTGAAGAAACTCATCTTGTAGCAATAGTTCGTCAGTAACTAAGCCCTTAATAAACCATACATGACATTCTTCTTGCATGAATAAAAAAATGGCTCAAAAATTGACACGAGATACATGTAATCCCATCCATAACGAACCATTTAACAAATCACCAAGTGAACATGGGGTGATAGGGTTCATGGGACGTATGGAAGGAGTGTAATTAGTGAAAAGTGGTATAATGATAGGGGATCAATACACGAATACTGTTCAAAAATTAATTAAACAATTTAACTGTGTAATAAAATACCAAAATATCAACCACCAATCATTGCTATGTTATCTCTTTGTCTCTTTTGCACATACTTTCTTTTTTATTTATTTCACAGAATAGGGATGTCATAAATGAGATTGAGATTATGAGGGGAATGTAATGAGTGAAAAAGTGGTAGAATGACAGGGAAAATAATATGGATACTATCCAAATGAAAATAAATCAAAACATGCACACAAACATATCTCTGTTCTGACCTTCAAGGTTTAACAATATTCACTTTTCAAAACCACAATTTAAACTGTTACTTCCTTTACAAATTGCTTGCTGATTTCCAAACAATAATCTGTATGCCCAGAAATATTTAATTACAACAACCTTTGTATCCATATAACCTTTATATAACAACCATAACAAACAACAATGCAATCGATATGATAAACCACAATAACCCTTTTAGCCACAACCATTCATAACTCCAATGCTAAATCCTTTTAAAACCAACAAGAATACACACAATGCTTACAACCATTTATACCCAATACTTATTCTTTAAAGCCAATAGGAACATGCACAATATTTACCACCACTTATGTCCATTATTTAAATACTATTCAATGCAATAAAACTGGGTGTTATAACTCTTTATCGGGCCCTAATCAATTCAGACACATGTGTCTTTTAAATACAATCAACATAACATTCGAACCAAATAACATGCAATACTTCGAGCCTAGGATTCACATAAAAAATTAGGTACATACTTCTTCCAGAATTGCCAAATGAGGAACACAACCAAATCGTGCCCAAGTAACCAAGCACACGCAATGCTTTCATGAACCATTGACCTGGAGTAAAATGATAACATTATCATTTTTAGGGTTTAAAAACAACAAGTGGAAGGTATGAATAGGTGGTTCGACCAGAGGATTAGGTATCTGAAAGTGCAGACAGTTCACGCCCTTTCACAATGAACCACATATATATAACATGTAACAATACTCTCGACCGTGAGGGTTACCAAAACAACAGTCAGCCACTTCCAACAGGAAAACCATTGAATCTAAATCCCTTAGCCAATACTGTAAAATGAGCGTTCAAGAAAAAACCCATGCCCGACCAAAAAACATTCATAATGATTCTATCAACTTCTGGGTGATGTTAAACTCATACTGTGCAATGCTTTCCAGGCATCTGTGTTAGTGAGGGCATAAGCAAGTAGCTTAACAATGCATAGTTTTATCCAGACAAGGGATGGGTTACTTTAATATTTCGTCACTTCACATTGCAACCCACATGGTAGAAAATACTAGCCACATAGATGAGCATGGAGTGGGAAACTTAAATGCAGAGATGTGTTATGACAATCCATAAGCAGGATACGCATAAATCTCAGATATTTGGAAAGCCATGATACTCAATTTCAATAGAGATTCCAAACCCAAAACCCAATCTATGACCGAGCAAACTTCACTGCCTTTTTTATCAATAAACCCATGCAAAGATTACACACAACAAGGAGAGCATAACCATCTATTTTTTAAAGTGCCAATCGTCCAAAATAATCACCATAAGAAACCATAGACACAACACCAATACACAATTCAAATATCTCATAACAGCTTAATAAAAACACAGACCACGAGCAATCATGAGCCAAAAGTTGATTCAAAGGGCACAGTAACCATCATGGATGGAAGAGTAAGAAACTCATACCTGGAAAAACCTGCAGAAAACTAGAATGTATACCTCCTTCACGACCGAACAATGCAGAGCAACAAAATCTACCAGAGCCAAAACCAAAATGAAAGAATGACTAGGGTGACGGGCTCGAGGGGAGTTTGAGTGACGTGCAGTAAATGCATGCCACTTCTCCCTTCCAACCTCATTCAATTCCAAGTACGATCTAAGCTAGTTCACCAAAGCACTAAACAATTAATCAACCAAATGTCCATTTCCATATCACATTTGCATAGTGCGCCACCCCTTTGTAATGCCAAACTCTTTAAAACAACAATGTGCTAGAAACATTACCCCATGTGCAACCACTTATGAAACTCAACAAGGCACATAACTATAGTAGAAAGGGTCAAGTGCGCCCATCCTTTGTCACAATAATACATAACATTAGAGCTTGAGTATAATTCTTTTATTCAAAAGATCTTCATTATTATCCTTTATCAAGATCATTTAAACCAATTAATGCCATGTTTAATGCAATATCAAAACCAAAACTGATAATAATTCTTTCATCCACAGGGAATCCTTAACATATTATATGAGAGGTCATCAAAGCCATCCAATTCCATGTATTAATCAACCAACCATCACATGTTACCACAACATTTTAAACCATGATTTGAAACAGTGAACTGTAGAAGATTGTGCTGCTACCATCACATAATCAAACAAAATATATGTGCATCATATCCACCATTGCACCACAAGGCTAAAAGGGGGTCCCACCTACTAGTTTATTATTAATATAGATATATAATAAAGCTTGGAAATCACTTGCGAGATTAGTATTCATCTTTGCGCTTTTAAGCGTCAACAAACTGACGACTCCATAGGGAAATCTGTTTTCAACAGATTAAGAACTCAAAATGTCTAGTTTTGCATACCAGGTGAATCATATATCAAAAAATATATTTACTAGAACGATTATGCAACAGGGGGAAGTGAGGCGGTTTAAGGGAAAAAATGATCTCCGACTCTGGGAATAACTCATGGAAAGTGTTATGTATGATGGGTTTATTCCTGTATGCATAACATTCGATTGGTCACATTGAAAGTGTTTATTTCTTAAAGGATAAAAAATTATGGTGTGCTCTTTTTGAAACTCAGGGTGGAGGGAAGAAAAGGAAAACAAAAAATAGGGATGGAAATCCAATTATCTATCTAACAAAAGTACTGGAAGTAGAGAGAAATTTCAGTGATGTCTTCAAGGGGGACATCATGACAACTATGTAACCTAATTATTATTGATTAACAATACTTGCAGAATAACATCGTTGTGGCAAAACTGCAGAATTCCTGCAGAAACCCCAATAGATCTAGAATTCTAGTTAAATTGAACACAAACAATTTGCTGATATTCAATAGATGAGAGAAATTTTTTGCTCCATAAATTAGAGAATTATATTAATAAAAAATGAATATACATTAGCAACCATCCTCAAAAAGAAGAGAGGAGGTGAATATATAGAATTTCCAACATAGAAATTCTAGTAAAACAAAAGCTAGAAATAGCTAAAATAGGTGTCATAAGCTAAGGGAGACCACATAGTTCGACCTAGACCACTAAAGATACATGTCACACACTCATTGATGTCCACAAGATTCAAGTGATGTGCATTATCTCACTTAAGCTCACTTAACTGACAAGAGAAGTAGTTCCAATTCACTTATCTGACCCGAAATAGTAGTTACTAATAATAGTAACGACAAAAATCATTAATTAAGGAATAAATCTCTCACTCAAAGAGGAGGTGCACATTCCCCAATAATAGATGAGTTTTTGCATGGGGGAGTTGGAATAAATCATGAATAAATCAAGAATAAATCGAGAAAATCAAGAACTGGGAGTTGAGTCTTGATCTAAAATTAGCAGTTTTCCCTAAAATCTAGGGATGAGGCACCCTTCTTCTCTATGTGGCCAAATTAGGTGAAATAAAGTGTAAATGAATGTATTAACCAAGATGTAGGAGTCCAAGCTAGGTATAAACTAATGTAAGTTAGGGTTATTCTCCAACAAAAACTAATCCATAATTTATTTTTGAAAAGAAAAGAAATGAATAAAAGAAAAACAACGGAAAAATAAAAACAACAAAGCAAAATAAAAGCAATGAAATAGAAACTATAATACATAAGTAATTTCCATACAACGTTTTAACTTTCAACCTGGTTCCACATAGTGTTTCAAGTGGGAACCGTTAGTGCTATAGGAAAATAATCACTCTTCCAAGTCTTTTAGAAGATAAGAATTTGCATCCAGGACAAAAGCAATTTTAAAAGGACCCAGCCATCATTTCTGAAACTTAGAATGCCTTCCTCTATCAACGTGAGCTGAATCCCAAAGAAAGACTTTCTCATTTACTTTAAATTTGACAACTTTTGCACTTTTATTGAAATATTTCTTTACAGTTTGTTGTCTTCTCTTTATGTTCTCCAAGGCAAACATCCTTTGTTCCTCTAAAGCCAACAATGCATTTATCCTTTGAGGAATATCAGAAGAATTTAATTCTTCAATCTGTAACATCAACCGTAGAGAAGAAAGTTCCAGCTCCATAGGCAAGATAGCTTCTTGACCATAAACAAGCTGAAAGGGAGTGCAACCTGTGCTTACCTTGGTCGTAGTGTGATATTCCAAAAGGGCGTAAGTGAGGAGTGTGTGCCATTGACGAGGCTTATCTTCAATGAGCCTCTTGATAATTCTAACCATATTTTTGTTAGTAGAGTAGGCTTGCTCATTTCCTTGAGGGTAATAAGTTGATGAGGTAAAATGTTGAACTCCTAGCTTAGTTAGAAACCGAGTCAACTTAGCAGAAATAAAATTGGGGCCATTGTCTATAATAATTTCTAAAGGAATGCCAAATATGGAGAAAATTTTAGTTTGAAGGAAAGAAATAACCTGCTCATCCTGTGAATGTTTAAGTGAGACAAATTCAATCCATTTTGTAAAATAATATGTGGTTACCAAGATAAAAAGTTTCCCTGCTGAAGATGAAGGATTAATATGACCGATAAAGTCCAGACCGCATTTTGAAAAAGGAAAGTCAGGGAGGAAAAGTTTCAAAGGCATGGCAGCTAGACGTTCTTTCCCAACGAATTTTTGGCACTTGTCACAAGATCTTGAAAATTTATAAGAATCTCGAAAAATTGAAGGCCAGTAATAACCTTTTCTGATGATTTTAAAATCATTAGTTTTAGCAGAAAAGTGGTCACCCACATGAATAACAGAATCGAAATATCCATGGATTTCTTGTAATAGTTTTTGTGCTTCCTCATTATTTACACAACGAAGTAATATACCATCGACAAATCTCCTAAACAATAAGTCTCCTAAAATAACATATCTGGAAGATTCAAGATGAAGCCTTCTCCTTTGATGAGTATCTAAGCTATTTGGAAATCTTTTATTTTGCAAGTAATACACCAAATGTTTATACCAGGGATGTTCAACTATAGGAAGGATTTGACTATCAATGTAAAATAGTGCTAACATAGGGTTATCTTGTTCTTCAATTTCTTCACTTGCTTCAACATGTTGAGCCAAGTGAAGGGATAAGTATCCTCCCTTAATGGTTTTCAAAGTCATGATGGTTAAATCATGCTCCTAGATCTTGGCAGGCCAATGTGAAAGCTTCCCTGAAAGATAAGTCTGTGAGAGAAAAAACTTGACAGCAGGTAAAGGGACTTTTACCAGCGTGTGCTTGCCTAGGATAAAGTGGCGAATTTTTTCCACATCTTTAACAAGAGCCAAAGCATGCGTTTCGATATAAGAATATTTAAATTCCTCATCTAATAAGCTTTGAATCCTCTAGGCTACTGGTTTTTCGTTATTCTGGTCATCGCATTGTACGAGAATAACAAAGACTGCTTCCTTTGTGACATTAGTGTATATAATAAAATATGGCTTCGCCTAAACTGGTGTGGAACTGATTGCCTTCTTAATCCTTACGAAAGCATTCTCAATGTCATTAGTCCAAGAAAAGGAGCGATCTTTCTTGAGAAGAATGTGAATTGGTTTGACCATTACATCAAAATCAGGAACAAATCTACGAACAAAGTTGATAATGTCCATAAAGTCTTGAACCTCCTTTTTGGAAGTGGGAGCAGGAAGGTTTAGAATAGCAGCAATCCTTTCGGGATCTATGCTTATTCCTGAATTAGAGACAATATGCCCAAGGAGTTTTCCCTTGGTAATGTCGAAAATTGACTTAGAAGGATTTAAAGAAATGTCGAACTTTTTGCATTGCATGAGAAATTTTCTAAGATGACCAAAATGATCCAATCTTTTCTTTGAATATACATTTAAGTCATCAAGATAACTCTGAATAATCTTACCGATCATATTGTCAAAATCTATACGCATAGCTCTTTGGAAAGTGGCACCTGCATTAGATAAGCCAAAATGCATGTGTTCATAACAAAATGTGCCCCAACGTGTAATAAAAGTGGTTTTGTATTTGTCTGTCCTTTTTACCTTGATCTGATTATAACCAGAAAAACCATCAAGTAAGGACATCATTTATGACCATGAAACTTGCTGTAAAATCCTTTCCATATTAGGGAGAGGAAAATGGTCTTTTTATGCTCGCTCTATTTAAAGCACATAAATCAACGCACAACCAGATCTGACCAGTTTTTTTTTTCGAACTTGAACCAAATTGGAAACCCACTCAGAATACTTAACATGGAAAATTATCCCATCCTTCAAGAGTTTTTCCAACTCCTTCCTAATAGTAGCTTCAAGTGCGGGGTTAATGGGTCTTCATTTTTCCCTAACTGGTTTTATACCTTCCTTGATAGGAATGGCATGCTGTATAAGAGCATGATCAAGACCATGAAGATCCTCATAATACCAAGCACCAACATCTTGAAATTAATGAAGTAACTGAATGAATTTCAACTTTTCTTTATCCGTACATTGGGCACATATATTAACATTCTTTGGGGAATAAGGTGTTCCAATGTTCAAGGAAATGGTTTCACCCAATTTCCCTTTTGACTCCTCTTATTTATGCATTTCTTTTTTTCCTACATCACTTGATGAAAATGAACTTTCTAGAGGTGTCAAGCCCTTCAAAATTTTGTTGTTTTCCATGGATATAATCTTCCTAGGCTTATATGGTTCATTTTGTATGAAAGCACATATGCTTTCATCACTAGGGAAGACCTGCCATGACTCTACATTGTCAGGGATATGAGGATGATATAAGGTTTGAAAAGTACAATCAAGTCTTTGTGGAAGAAGTTTCTGAGTAGGAGAGGCTGCAAAAACATCTAATCTGTCAGCCATTGAATTCAATTCCCTTTTAACATGAGTGATGTTAAATGATAATAAGTTCGAGATAAGCGCCCAAACAACTTGGGTGTAGCATTTCATCAAATTGTTGCTAGAAATATATATTTTGTGTACAAGGTTTACAACAAGTTCAGAGTCCCCAAAAACTGTAAGGTGACCACAACCTAAATTATAGGCATTTTCAATGCCCATCAATAATGCTTCAAATTCAACAACGTTGTTTGTGCAAGAAAACTCTAACCTATAGGAAAAGTTATGAATTTTACCTACATGTGAGTACAAGATAATGCCAGATCCCTCACCTTCGTTGGAGCATGATCCATCAAAGTGCATATGCCACATTTCGTCCTCCAGGTCAATTTGTTCTAGGGTAGTGTTATCCTCATTGAAAAATATGGAGTACACTCTTAAGTCCTCCTCGACATAGTTTACATTAGGTTTTGGAATACTTTCTATATACGATGAAATTATTCCCTCCATTTGGAATATAATGTTCTTTCCATTCCGAGAAACTAATGAGTGTGTCTCGTCAAGTGAGAGATATCCACCTGTCAAGGCTTTCCAGTCTCTTTCTAAGATGATTGAATAGTTACTTACTGGCATGTCATTTACCTGAATATTAAGGGTTGTCCTTATTTCAGGATGTGCGCACAGAACCAAAGTCATGTATTTGATTTCACCTATGGTTGATTGTTGTAGGCTATTATAAGAGAGCATGCTTCTAGCATTTTCATTAGTACAATATAAGCCTAGCTCTTCCATAATAATTTTCGACATTACGCTTGGGCCCAAACTGCCGTCAATTAGACAACAATGGGATATTTTGTCCATAATTTTTACAGAAATGAAAAATGGAGGGTTTTTTACAGGGTGTCTAAAACTATTTTCACCTACTTTATTTACAATAGAATCCTCTTCTATTGTCTCTTCAAAGAGATTGGCTATAGTGGAGGCTTTTCCTTCCATGATTTTTTTTAGATGCTTTTATTGCTTAGGGACGACAACCATGTCCAAAAGAGTAGCATCGACCTTGATATTATCCAATTAGTTGAGAATGTTATATTTGGAAGAGGGAAGAGGGGAGGGAGTTCCTTGACTATTAGGAGTCTTGGTAACTTGTTCAACAACAACTTG
>ML787809.1:879559-891517 GCA_009831015.1 Picea engelmannii | reverse complement strand
AGAGAGAGAGAGAGAGAGAGAGAGAGAGAGAGAGAGATTGGTGGCCACCCACCTGTTCCAAATTCCAACTGGCTCATCTTGACAGTTTTCAGTTCAACACGTTTCTCTGTAATGGGGAAATTTATTTGTAAATGTGGGTTCTGCACTTTCGGGGATGTCTTGAAGCCCTACACAACATTGAGGTGGATATTGGTGGCTGCCCACCTTTCCAACCGACTTATTTTGGAATTTTTCATGTCAATACATCTTTATGTACTTCCAGGGCCGTTTTGGGGCCCTAAACAATGTTTTCTTGGCTTGCCACAATAAAACTATAGATAGAGTCAAAGCTTGACAACATAATGCATAGTTCTTGAAAAGACCTTTCCAATAGGCTATCACATGCCTAAAACGAATATCGTATGCAAAAGTTACGACCCCAGGAAGTTGATGTACTAACTTACCCCAACAGGGTTGACATGAATTTTGGCACTTGATCTCCTAGGGTTAGGTTTTTGGATGTCTAGGGTTTTGGAATTCAAGTTTATCGCAAAAAGGCCTTCAAAGCCTCATTTTAATCATCTTCTTGTGAATGAGCACAACCATCACATCTCTTCTCAGAGATAAAGCTACCACCATTCTGGCGAGTCTTGCACTTTGTAGTTTTACATTCCTTGAACATTTCTTTCAATAATAGAAATCATGAATTGTTTTATTTCTTTGTTTCTGGCAATTTTTGTGTATTTAATTGTAATATCTCTACCTTCATTTCATTCCAAAAATAATCTGGATTAGTGGTATCAGAGAATGCTTCTCTTGATCATTTTTCAGTGCATGTCCCCAATGAGGTCCGAGTATAGCAAGTTGGGTCTCGAGCTTGTATCTCTTGAGGAAAATCGCTCTCGCACGCTCAAGAAACCCTCTACGACATAAGAAAATAAAAATGACCGAGAAAAAGATTCTATTAACCTGTTGCTTGAGAAAGCTCTCACACGACAAAGGAATGAAATGATGGAGAATTTTTCCCACATCCTTCAGCGCCTATCAATAGCAACATGCACATCTTGATCAAGCAACCACTTTGGAGAAACCTCTCCCTTCAACATACAATTTAATTTTTATATTCCCATATTTGAAAGACAAATAGATGAGGATGCCTTAGAAAAATGGTTAAATATGCTAGAAGGTTATTTCTCTGTTTAGAATTTTTCCGACAGGGAAAATATCACCTTCACACTCGTCAAGGATCTCCCCCACATCAAACATTGGTGGGAAACTTACTGGGAGAAAAGTTCCACAGAGGAATCTGGAATATATGGGGCCGAGACCACTTTGGATTTTTTTGAGGATGTGGTCCAGGAATAATACAACCCTGTTTATAACTATGAAGACTAGTACATGAGATGGACTACATTGCGACAAGAGAAGAGAAAAACAATGCCAGAGTTCACTAATACTTTTGATACCTTGCGCACCAAGCTAGGTATCAAAGAATCCGAGTGGAATCTAGTTCTGAAATACCATGGGGTTCTGCATAGGTACATCCAAACCGAAATGGACTTCCTAAACATCTCATCATTGGGAGATGCCTATCGATATGCTGTCAAAATCGAGAAGAAATTTAGTCACCAACACAAATGGGAGTTTGGGTGAGAAAATCCACAACAACTAAAGCATGGTAAATATGGCCCTAACCATCAACCTCATGGAAACCAGTCCAAGGCACATGAAAACAAGGGTAAAGGAAAGACAAAGAATGAATCTGGGAAGTGGTGCGACTTCCACAAAATACCCTAGCACAACATCGATGAATGTCGCTTGAAATAGTCATTGGTGGCCGAGGTCAAAGACAAGGAGCTGAACCCTGCTTTAGAATCCGTTCCAGAAAATATTGCAAATAGATAGATCATCAATGCAAACCCCACTGCTACTGTCGTGATCGTAACAATTCAACCAGAAGAACCAGTAGATCCTGAAGATGGGGAGCACCTCTTCCATTCATAGATGTGGGTGAAGGGGACCTCATTTCATTTTATTATTGATAGCGATATCCAGAAGAACCTCATCTCAGATGAGGTCGTCAAATAGTTTGGGTTATCGACAACACCACACTCACATCCATACAACATCGGGTGGCTTCACTAGGTACAAGATCTCCGTGTCAGCCAGTAGTGCTTCCTGTCCTATGGCATCCAACCCATCAAGGATGAGGTAGTGTGTGATGTTTCCCCTCTTGATGTATGTGATGTTGTTTTGGGCCAACCATATATGTGGAAATGTCATGCTGTTAATGAGTCTCGACCTCGCAGTGTCATTATTAATCTGGGGGGTCAGCTCTATAGGATACCGAAGGTAGTTCCAACTACTGTTCCACCAAAATAGCACTGCAAAGTAATCTCTCATACTGCAAAAATCATCCTCTTCACAGTTTGTTCAAAGGATGCACAAAAGGCCATTGAAACCATGACAACCTCAACACCTTCTATCCAATAGAAGCAAATTGCAGAAGAGAAAAAAAATATAATTTCTTCACCTATGATGGTTCCTACACAATGCCCTGTCAAGCCTAGAGACAATAGGTTGGTGGAAAGATTTCAACCTCGTCAGCAATAGGTTCATGACAACCTTCCATAGACCAAGCAACACAACTTCTCCAACAAGGCACGCAACTCACCAAGATTCAGATTCAAAAAATGCTTTCCCCTCTTCCCCGAGCACTCAAACCAATGGAGGCCATTGCTTCCTAAGGGGGGATGATTGATCCAAGTGGATATTGGTGGCCACCCGCTTGCTCCAAATTCCAACTGGCTCATCTTGACAGTTTTCAGTTCAACACGTTTCTTTGTAATGGGGACATTTCTTTGTAATTATGGGTTGTGCACTTTCGGGGCTATCCTGAAGCCCTACATAGCATCCAGGTGGATATTGGTGGCCACCCACCTATTCCAACCGACTTATTTTGGACGTTTTCATGTTAGTACATCTTTCTGTACTTCCAAGGCCGTTTTTGGGCCCTAAAAAATGTTTTCTTGGCTTACCATAGTCAAACTGTAGACAAAGTTAGAGTTTGATGGAATAATGCATAGTTCTCAAAAAGACCTTTCCAATGGGCCATGACACACCTAAAACAAAGATCATATGCAAAATTTACGACCCTGAGAAGTTGATGTACTAACTTAACCCAATGGGGCCCACATGACTTTTGACGCTTCATCTCCTAGGGTTAGGTTTTTGGATGTATAGGGTTTTCGTATTCAGGTTTATCATAAAAATTCCTTTAGAGCCTCATTGTAATCATCTTCTTGCGAATGAGCGTAGCCGTCACATCTCTTCTCATAGATAAAGCTGTCACCATTCGTGCGAGTCTTGCACTTTGTGGTTTTATAGTCTCTATACATTTATTTCATTAATAGAAATCATGTATTGTTGTATTTCTCTATTTCTGGCAATTTTTATGTGTATTTCATTATAATATCTCTGCCTTCATTTCATTCTAAAAATAATCCAGATCAGAGAGAGAGAGAGAGAGAGAGAGAGAGAGAGAGAGAGAATGGATGCCAACACCAATGTGGACTTCACACATGAGCATCTATTAATCAATCTAACCCTTGGGGATATATATATATAGTAGATGGCTCTCTCTCTCTCTCTCTCTCTCTCTCTCTCTCTCTCTCTCTCTCTCTCTATATATATATATATATATATATAGAGAGAGAGAGAGAGAGAGAGAGAGAGAGCGCCATATACTATAAACTTGGGAAGTTTCCTAGGGTACCCTTGTGAGGATTTCCTTTAGAAAAAAAGATAATAGAGGGACATAACCCTTGGCGAAATAACTCCAAGTTAAGTTGTAGTTCTGAACCCACCCTTTAAAGAAGCAAGTTATCATGGAAAAAATATACCTTCAGTTCATGTCCAATGCATGTCGTATATGTGTTTGAAGTTTGAGAGAAATATGAAATTTCAATTTGAAATAAGGAAAGGCCATTTCACCATTATTAGAGGACAAATCACCCCCCACTTTGAGCACATGGTATTGGGCTTGGAGGACATGGTTTCATACCTTTCCCATGGTTTTTATGCACACTCTTGCATCATGAAAGAAGGCCATTATGGAATTCATAACACATATATGGAGAGTATTTTAGACCATATTTGGAGAATTTTTTATGCCATATTTGGAGAGGCTAATATGGTCTCCTTTTTTTTCTAGGATTATGTTGCCATATTTTTGGAGGATTTTCACTCACACCCAAGGATGGAGGTCACTCATACATTCATTAATTTTGGATCTTATCATGTACACTTGGAGGAATTCTATATTGCTACTTTTGAAGGAGCTTATTCACCCACATATGCTTGAGTTTAAGATTGGATCTTCTTCTTATTATCATCATGCTTAAACTTGAGTTGATGATAATTCTCTCCCAAGTACAAAAATCGCCTTCATGCATTCCAAAATATTCACCAACCATGCTTAATGAAATTTTAATGGAGACATGTTCTTAGTTAATGGGATTAAATCCAAGCCCTTTTCCACCATATTCATGTCCATACTTGAAGAGTGAATATTTCATTTATTTAAAAAAAAATGAGACTATTTGATGTCTTATTTTCATATGTATGTGGGAGGGGTGAGTGATCATAATGTATGAGAGGTATGCGATCATTTCCATGGAGATCCCAAGTTAATTATTGAATCCATTGAAGTTATTCTTAACCCACTTAAAATTCCTATAAATAGAGACACATTCTATGTTTCAAGGAGGACAATTTTTTAACTATTTGGTATGTTGGAGCTTTAATGCTAAAATCCCTTCTACCCTTGGAGTAGAGTGGCTTACAAATATTTAGTTTTCAAGTTGTAAGTGAGTCTTGTGTTTGTCTTTTGATAAGTAGATTATACATGGAATCTTTGATTTCTTTCATAGTGAATAAAGTTTGTTGAATGCATATGCCTTCCCTCTTACATTACATTGGATTCATGCTATCATACAACTAGTTTTGTTCATGCCATACTTTATGTTTTGCTCAATATTCATGATTACTCACCATATATAGTTGTCTTTTGTTGTCTCATTCTCAACTTTTCTCTTACAAGTTATGTTTATATGCAATTCATCTTTTTTTGAGAAGTTAACTAAGGTCAGTCAAAGATTTACAAGAACCTAGCCATACTAGACTCCTCCTTTGGGGTTCATGGAGAAATATCTTATCTAGGTGGCTTGATTTTTCCATCTCTTTCTCCTTTATGTGGAACTAATTTAAGTATTATGAAGCCTTTTCATAATTATGCCTTGATTGGATCATGCTTCTTTTGAGGTTAAGATCAATTTTACTTTATTTTTAGCCATGTTAAATGAATATTGCTTCCAACTCATGCTCCTTTGAAGTTAATATAAATTTTGCTTCTTTATTTTTAGTCATGTAAAATGAAGTCTTATTAGTCCATGCCTCTGACTAGGGACTCCAACTTTCACTTGGTGGTCAATGATAGTTGACTGCCTATTACTTGGTAGCTTTTGGTACATTACATGGTGCGTTTTGGTTCCTTTTTACAAATTATATGCCAAGGTTTTTCAAATATACCTATTATTGGATTTTTTTTTCAAAAAACAATACATTTTCCTAATTTTCCTAATTTTCTAAATTCCTCTATTGAATTTTCTATTAGTTTAAATCCGTTTGATTTGAAATTATTCTCTGGGTGTGTTGCAATTATTTTAGGTTTTTTGTTAGAGTTAAAAAGCAATTTTTGAAATAAATTATATGATTGGCAATTTAGGAGGTGGCACTGCAGTCCAGGGACTGTGTAGTCTGTGGTCGCATGGTGCAATCTGTGGTTGCAGGGGTGTTGCAGTCTAGGGTTGGGGTGTTGCATTCTAAGGTTGCAATAGAAGATGCCTCCTCCCATAGTGACATGTGTGCACACTACGTGGAAGGATTCCATACCTTTAAATTTCAATCTCCTAGATAACCTTTGAGACCTCGTGTCTTTCTGCTTTACATTGTCTTTCTTAAACCTAAAAAATTCAACTGAATTCTTTGAAATGATTTTCCTGTCCAAAAAAACTTTCTTGAGTTTCTTTTCACTTGATTATACAATGCATGGGAGGGATTGAATGAGGTATGTTGGCTCCATGAGTGCCTGCGATTGATGATTTTAAACGATAAAGAGAAATCCAGAAAGGATGAAAGCTTTTATAACTTAAATGTCTATTCTAACATTTACTCTGTGTTTAATATAATTTAATGTTCTATAAATTTTAAGTTTTGTTCATAAGTCTGTAAGTGTGTGCCATTATTAGAGCACAAAATTTCAATTAACAAATTTGATATTCTAAAATTTTGAATAGGATACATGTTTTGTGATTTGATAACTATGTATTTAAGCCAAATAAATGAAGCTTCCAAATCCACCTTTTCCGTTTCAGCCACCTCCAACTTGCTTTTCAGATTCAAGCTCCAAAGAAAAAGCAGTCTAGGCTTCTCCTTTACCATCTTGTACAATGACCCTAACAAGCTTATATGGTAAACCAATGTTTGCAATGCCCAATTTTGGTTTCTTTATCACACTAATTCATTTATTGTTGTCTACAACTGCAATATCGTTTTAGAGGAGAAAAAAAGAAAGTACCAAAGAACAGTAACAAAGTATTTCACACAATGAAAAATAATAGAGATTCCCGCATATTGTAGTTTGATTAGTTTATCATAAAACATTTACTCGATAGATTCTTTAAATGGAGCAAAATTGGCTCAATCTTCACATGGGATATTCTGTAAAAAAAATTTCATGCTCAAATTTAGTTTATAGCATAATTTTTAGGTAATATATTAGGAAGTCATAACCAGGAAAAAAAATTACTTGCCAAGCCTCTTATCAACGGGTGGAAAAGCAGTGAATTTTAGTGGGGAAGCCATGGGTTTGGTCAATAGGGAAACTATAATGTTCATAGCGTCTCCTATCTTTCTCAATTAAACTATCCATTCAAGCTATCTTCTTTGCTATTTCTCACAAGTGTAGTCTTCTTCACTATCACTCGTAAATGCAGTCTAGTCGCTATCACTCCTCACTTGTAGCCTCATGTCCTTCCCAAATCTCCCATAGACTAGCGCTTTGAAACTAGCATAACAAACCAACACTTCAAAACTAATGCTTTTCAAAAATTATATGGTTGAATGGTATTCTTGAGTAGGCATTATAAGTGGAGTGCGTTGTCTCCATTTTTCAACACACATATAAGGTGTAACAAACATGACGATCATTATATAGAGTCATCACCGATAGAAGATATAGTTTGAAATATCTATAAACATACATAAAATATATAAAATATATGAATGAATGATTACAATTGACAATATTACCTCATTATATAGGGTTGAAGAGACGAGTCACAATGAAATGTTGTGATAACTTTTTCAAATAATGGAGCTATGGTTACTTGCAAATACTTCCATGTCTGTTAATATTAGATAAAAAAATATAAGTTTTTTTGGCATTAAGGTTGGTTGTTGCCCAAGTTTGTTCGGCATCAGATCCAACAAGGAGGAATGGATACAATCTCTTTGATGTAATTTCTTGCTGCACAACCCAGGTTGACAATTGATCGCATGCCTTATTTTATATGTACATTGTTATAGTTGGTTAGATTGTATCATGAAAGATAAATTTACAATGTCAAGAATGCCAATCTCTTATGTTTTTATCGCTCAACCACTACAACCAATAAGATTAATATTACACTATTATTTTTCAACGCAGGTGTACCCACAATCATGGAGGACTGTTCTTTTAACTTTTGATAACGTAGGGATGTAGAAACTGAGGTTAGAAACATGGGCACTCCAATACCTAGGTCAACTAACATACATGAGAGTGAAGTCTCCTGTGGAATCACTAACTTATGCTTTGAATTGCACTTCTCCTCTGCCACCCCTTCCAACTTCTAGATGACTACCTCTCTGTTGTACGATAAAGTTATGGCACAGACCCCCTTTCTCTCCTAAAGGTTCCGTGACCTCCCAATCAAGGATATTAATCTCTTGAGTTGGATTAGCTCTTTCAGACCTTCAATGGCCCTAGAACAATTTACACAGGTCCCCTTTTTCTCCTTAAGTGCAGGTCTTATGGAACCTACGAGCCCCTTCCTTAGCACTTATGTAGACTCAGAACTTTGAGCACTAGGTCCTTTCTACTAGTCCCTCTCCTTCACTCGTCCTTGGGCTATGACCCAGGGCTAATATCCTCACGCTTCGCGATTCTATACCTCAAATTCCTTAGGTGCAACTGGTCTCCTTTTACGCAAACTCTGAACTAGTGAAGTTGCCTGGAACTAGATCTACGGTTTGTGCTCCCTTCAATAATCAACGACAATGATCTCGTTGCACTTCGGGACTTCGAACTCCGACTTCCTTGTGGTGCATCTAGTCTCTTTCTACGTGGACTCTGAAACAACATATTTACTCAGAACCGGATCTACGGTTCACGCTCCCTTCGATGACCAACGATGGTGATCTCTTTGCACTTCGCGACTTCACGATTTCGGGAGTCTAGACTCCTCGATACTCCGAATCCTATGATCCATGAATCTCCAATGGAACTCATGGCTAACAACCACGTAACTTTTCCTAGATCTGATGATATAGAATGATCTCACTTCCTCTAAACAAATCTATGATCAAGATGGACTTCGGGTTCCATAATTTCAGAAAGTTTGCTTCGTTCGCAAAAAAAAACCTTTGAACATGCAAAGTTTGAAACACTTCGAGGTGTAACCTCTTCCCACCTTCTTGATATCTAACGACTGTTCATGATCCCAATTCCTTCTGAAGGGATATCAACTGTCACTTCACACCCTTCAACAAATCTCTCCCTTTCTGTTGATTCTGTGTTGCTGTCTCTCATGAGCTTGACTCCAGAGAACTCCTTGCAAACTTGGAATCTTTGACGAAGTTTAGACTTAGTGATTTCTTCAAAATAGGACTCTCTATGCACTCCTTACGCTTTGCAGTCTCTATTTATCGACACTTAGACGATTCTTGACCCTGTGCACTCCTTGCAACACTCGGTCTAAGCTTCCCGTTATCCCTTCTATGCTTTCCTGAGTTAGATCTAGACTCTGTCGACACACTCCTTGCAGACAATATGTGCTCCTCGCATATGAGCTCTCAGAAAAGAAACAATTGAAACTTATCTATCATTTCACAGATTCATACATTCAACAATATAATCCATGCATTCATGAAAACAAAAAAATAACAGAGAGGAATTTAGCAACAACAACTCCACACACATTTGGATCAGTTTTCCTCTGTTATCTTCATTCAATGTAAAAACGACTACAACTATGAAAAACAACAATTAAAATTCGACTATCTCCTAACAAATTTCAACTATCCTCCATGTTCAACAACTTCATTTGGGCGTACAATACTCCTACTTATCCCAGAGGGCTCCTAGGGTTCCCCCCCCTCGACTACCTCTATCTCAAGAAGAAAATAAAATAAACTCTACCACTTATTTTCTGTTACATTAAAGTCTAGGAGTGAAACTCCCAGATCACTCGTGATCATAGAGATCCCAAGCGTTTTTATCTTCTTCAGTTTTCAATCAGTTCAAAAAATATTTGTAGGAAACACCAGCATTTAAGATTTCGAAATGATTCATAGGCTCGTTGAGGCGCTGATTTGATTCTCTACGTGTGCTTTCCGACGATGCTCATGCATCATACTCCCCTGGACAAAAATTCATGGACTCCTGCACTGACTTTCCATGCTTTTGGATATCATCTTCATTTACCCAACTAGAATCTTCTACTGGGTGTCCCTTCCACTTTACCAAATACTCAAGGTATGTCTTTCTCCTGGTTTTCTTGCCAATCTTGTGATCAATGATCTTCTCCATCTATGGATTTTTTGCTACATGCATTTGCTTCTCCCACTAAATCTCTTTCTTATCTTTTGATTCTTTCGTGTCATCTTCCTTGTAAGGAAACATGTTTGAAACATTGAATATGGGTGATATGCCCACATCCTCTGGAAGCTCTATCTCATAAGCATTCACACCAAATTTCTTTAGGATCTTGCATGATCCTATCTTTTTCAGCTTCATCTTGTTATATGTCCTCGTTGGGAACCTTTCCTTTCTTAGGTGTGCTAAGACTTGGTCTCCCACTTCAAACTGAAATTATCTCCTATGCTGATCAACTCTGCATTTATATTATGAATTTCTGTTTTGTAGCTGCCCCTTGATCTAATTATGAAGCTTCTACATTTCTGCAGCGAAGTCTTCTGCTCCAGCGCTTCTGAATTCACTTTGTTCCAGATCTCTCAATTCTGATACCCCCTTGGATTCATTCTGTACACTATCTAGAATGGACTCTTTCCCGTACTTCTGTTCACTGAGTCATTGTATGCAAACTCTGTTTGTGACATAATTTGATCCCATTGACTATGATGTTTAGTGACCAAACTTCTCAATAAATCTCCTAAACTCCTAGTTACCACCTGAGTCTGTCCATCCGTTTGAGGATGATATGCTGAACTAAAAGATAGTTCTATTCCCAACTTCTTCCATAAGGTTCTCCAGAAATGACCAACAAATTTTGTGTCCCTATACGAGACAATACTCTGGGCAATCCATGAAGTTTCACAACTTCCTTGAAATTTTTTTTTGCAACATGTGTTGCATCACTAGTCTTCTGGCATGGGATAAAGTGTGCCATCTTTGAGAATATATCAACTACAAAAAATATGGAATCACTTCCCCGTTGGGTTCTTGGCAATCCCAACACAAAATCCATGATTATTGCATCCCAAGGCCTATTTGGAATAGGTAGTGGCTGATACAATCCAGTGTTCTGTTTATTTCCATTTGCATACTGCCAAATCTTACATTTGTTCACAAAATTCTTCACCTCTGCTCCCATACCTGGCCAATATTATGAATTGTTCAACTGTGAAAATGTCTTGTCATGGCCTAAATGTCTTGCTAGGCCTCCACTGTGTTTTTATTTCAACAGATTTTCTCTCATCGAGCACCTTGGTATGCACAACTGGCAACTCCTAAACAACAATCCATCTTTAATCACATACTCTATCCATTGGCTTCTGTCTCTGAGCACAAGATTTGCACATGCTTCATACATTTCTTTAAAATATGGATCGTCATGATACATATACTTAAGGTGTTCAAACCCAAGGTCTTCACTTGAAATTCCTGCAGAATCTAACATCTCCTGCTCAATGCATCAACAACCTTGTTAGCATTACCATAAATATGTTTAATGACAAAAGTGAAATTTTGCATAAACTCTATCCACTTAGCGTGTCTCTGGTTTAATTTCTCTTATCTGGTTATGAATTGCAAAGCTTGATTATCACTATACAATACAAACTCCTTTGGTGCAAGATAATGCCTCCATTTCTTCAAGGCTTGGATTATGGTGTAAAATTCCTTATCATATGTGGAGTAATTCCTCTTAGTCTCATTCAACTTCTCACTGAAATATGAAAAATGTCTGTTACCTTGGCTTAAGACAACTCCAATTGCAACTCCACTTGCATCACATCTCACTTGAATTGTTTTCTCAAAATTCGGCAAGACCAGAATTGGTTGCTCTGTTATCTTCTCCTTCAATATATTGAAGCTTTTCTTAGCCTCTTTTGTCCACTTAAAATACTTGTGCCCTTCTTCACCGTATCCATCATTTGTGCACCAATCCCACTGAAATTTCTGATGAAGTTTCGATGGAAACTCGCCAATCCATGGAAGCTTCTCACTTCAAATATACTTCTTGGTGATGGACATTCCTTGATTTCTTTCATCTTCTCTAGATCCATCTTCAATTCATTTGAAGAGATCACAAAACCCAAATATATGAGTTTTGTCTTCATAAAAGAGGACTTATTCAGATTAATCAACAACTTCTCCTACTGCAGTCTCCTCATCACTAATGTCAGATGTCTCAAATG
>ML787809.1:849109-869049 GCA_009831015.1 Picea engelmannii | reverse complement strand
TATCACCTTCTTCTCCTCATTGACATCCTCATAGTCTAAGTATTTTTTCATGGATCTTATCCAATCCAACAATTATTCAACATCCAAATTTCCTTCATACATTGGGATGTCTATCTTTTCTCTAGCTCCCAACTTCACAACAACTTTCAGTAGGCGCTCTTCAGCCGCATCTTCCCTTGCAACTTCTTCTTCGACCTCTATCTCTTCACTTTCTGCATCACTGATGTCTCCAACATTGGGTGCGCTCCTCTGGGCTGCCTCCATCGCCTCCAATATTGCATGAAGCTCTCTCATTTCTCTTTCTACAACATGATTGGCTACAGGTGGATCCACACGTCTCCTCAATGGCATTGTGCTAACTATTTCTCACACACAAATTACAACTTCAAGCTCTTTTTTGCTACCCGAAAATAATTTCAGAATTTGATACCACTTGGCACAAACCCCCCTTCTCTCTTAAAGGGTCCGCGACCTCCCGGTCAAGGATCTTAATCTCTTGAGCTGGATTAGCTCTTTTAGACCTTCAATGGCCCTGGAACAATTTACACATGTCCCCCTTTTCTCCTTAAGCATAGGTCTTATGGAACCTGCGTGACCTTCCCTTAGCGCTTTTGTAGAGTCAGAACTTTGAGCTCTAGCTCCTTTTCGCTAGTCCCTCTCCTTCACTCATCCTCGGGCTATGACCCAGGGATAATCCCCTGGAGCTTCGCGATTTCGGACCTTAGCTGCCTTGGGTGCAACTGGTCTCCTTTTACATGAACTCCGAACTGGCGGAGTTGCCTGGAACCAGATCTACGGTTCGCGCTCCCTACGATAATCAACGACGACGATCTCGTCGCACTTCCCGCCTTCGCGACTTCGCACTAGCTCCTTTCTGCTAGTCCCTCTCCTTCACTCGTCCTTGGGCTATGACCCGGGGATAATCTCCTTGCGCTTCACGATTTCGTACCTCAAATTCCGTGGGTGCAGTTGGTCTCCTTTTACGTGAACTCCGAACTAGCGGAGTTGCCTGGAACTAGGTCTACAGTTCGCGCTCCCTCCGATAATCAATGACGATGATCTCGTCGCACTTCGGGACTTCGGGCTCCGACTTCCTTATGGTGCATCTAGTCTCTTTCTACGTGGACTCCGAAACAACATAGTTACTTAGAACCAGATCTACGATTCACGCTCCCTCCGATGACCAACGATGGCGATGTCTTCGCACTTCGCGACTTCACAATTTCGAGAGTCTTGACTCCTCGATAATATGAATCCTCTAATCCATGAATCTTCTAGGGAACTCATGGCTAAAAACCGCGTAAATTTTCCCAGATCTGATGGTCTGGAACAATATCACTTCCTTTGAATGGATCTACGGTCTAGATGGACTTCGGGTTATGTAACTTCAGAAAGTTTGCTTCCTTCGCAAATGGAAACCTCTGAACACGCGAAGTCCAAAAGACTTCGAGGTGTAACCTCCTCGCACCTTCTTGAGATCTAACGATTGTTTGTGATCCCAATTACTTCTGAAGGGATCTCAATCATCACTTCACACCCTTCAATAGATCTCTCCCTTTCTGTTGATTCTCTATCACTGTCTCTCCCAAGCTTGACTCCGACGCAGTCCTTGTGAACTTGGAATATTTGATGAAGTTTGGACTTAGGGATTTCTTCAAAAGAAGTCTCTCTATGCACTCCTTGTGCTTCATAGACCCAATTTCTCGACACTTAGTCGATTCTTGACCCTGTGCACTCCTTGCAACACTCAGTCTAAGCTTCCCGTTATCCCTTCTAAGCTTTCCTGAGTCAGATCTAGACTCCGTCGATGCACTCCTTGCAGACAATATGCACTCCTTGCATCCGAGCTCTCATAAGAGAAACGATTGAAACTTATCTAGCATTTCACAGATTCATACATTCAACAATATAATCCATGCATTCATGAAAACACAAAATAATAGAGAAGAATTTAGCAACAACAACTCCACACACATTTGGATCAATTTTCCTCTGTTATCTTCATTCAATGTAAAAACAACTACATCTATAAAAAACAAGAATTAAAATTCGACTATCTCCTAACAAATTTCAACTATCCCCCATGTTTGGTAGCCTCATTTGGGCGTACAATACTCCTACTTATCCCAGAGGGATCCTAGGGTCCCCCCCCCCTGACTACTTCTATCTCAAGAAGAAAAAAAAAGAAACTCTACCACTTAATTTTTCTTACATTAAAGTCTAGGAGTGAAACTCCTAGATCACTCATGATCATTCAGCTCCCAAGCGTTTTGATCTTCTTCAGTTTTCAATCAGTTCAAAAAATATTTGTAGGAAACACCAGCGTTTAAGATTCCGAAATGATTCAAAGGCGCACTGAGTTGTCTCTCTACGTGTTCTTGTTGATGATGCTCCTGCATCAAGTTCCCTCAAGCATACCATATTGTGAAGATGTAAGCATTCTTCAACGAGATAGAAGCCTACAATGAATGTTTCACTAGGCTAGGATACGAGACTTGATCCCTGACCCCATGGAATTTTCTTTGGGGAGAAAGCTCCAAGCTGGTGGAGGTGCTTAGGCGATGGCGACCATTGGCTCTGATTCCAAAACGAAGATGCCATGTGTGAGGTAAAGAGCGAGACTGGTATTTTCCTGAAAAGCTACTAGGTGTTTTGCATTGTAAACAATGGTGGTTTTATGTTGCTAAGTGTTAATATATCTTTCTTTCATGATTTTAAATTTCTTTATCTTTAAACTTTTTAATTTCTTTGATTTTCTTTTAATGCAATTTTTATTTGTTATTTTTTTAAAATTCATTAAGGTACATAATGTTAAATTTATATATGACTCGATAATCTTGAGAAAGACGGTGTGCTGGAAGAAAAGGACAACCCAACAACAACTGACTCAGTCTCTCACTCACTCACCCTCTACACAATTCCATATAACCCATCTCGTCAATGCCGACTAGAGTTATAAATGGGCATGTATGCATGCATCATGAATTCGCTCCGTTAGTTTGGAACGTTTGTCATTAAAAACTGTGTAAATTATATATATAGTTTATCCTTAAACTAGCGTAGTGTTTGACATAATAATATACAGTTTGCAAAGAAACGTATACTCATTGCACACATGGAAGCCTATAGAGATCCACTTCAGTGCTTCGCTGCAAAGTGGTCTTGCAAGTTTAATAATTGGGCACCATTTGGTGTGGTGTGGTTTGGTCTGCATTTTTCACAACCCCATATGAAGTCTATCCATCACTCGTTTTAATTCCTTCACAAAAAATACTTGTGTACAGAAACACATAACAAATAATAAAGCATGCTTGTGAATTGTGACAAAATCATGTTGTTGTTTCGATGTATTCATTTATTCGGTACAGATTCCATGGAAATGTAAAGAATGAGACACATATTTGAGAGTAATAATAATTTTTTATCATAACACATGACTCTATAACATGAATGAATAACACCGTGTTTAAATAAAACTACAATGTAATCACTTTGTTTTATATTGTTACTTTATTCTCAAATTTCCAAACAATTTTGAAATAATTGAAAGCCAAGCTAAACCCAACTCCCCTTCTTCTTCGAAGTTTTATATTAGCTTTACACTTTGTCTTTGCATTTTAAAAGAGAAAAAAAACTTTGATTATACATCTAGGCACACCTATTTTATGTCTTTACAAACTCAGGGCAAGTTTGTTTAAAATATGATAAGACCTATTAAGGCGCCCTAAGTGCCAACGATAGTAAATAAAAATTGCTTTTGTTTGTTTGTTGTTTTTTAATTGTTAGGATGTACATTTAATGTTATTCTTTTCATTTTGCTCAAGTTGTACACTAGTTGTAGGATTTACATTTAATGCTATTCTTTTCATTTTGCTCAAGTTGTACACTGGTTGCATGTTAATTTCTTATTGTCGCTTTTTAACACTTTGCAAATTATAAACTGGACACTTAATCACACTTTTGATTTTTGCACAAAAATATGGGGTAGTCACATGTACTTTCGTGTTTGTTTACTTCTTGCAAAGTATCTTATGTTTACTTTGTTGTTGTTAGCATTTACATTATAGTTCTTAGTATTGTTTCATTTTATCACTCCTTATTTGTAAGGAATTAAATGTTAAGAGTTATTTCTAATAAATATTCATTGTGTTGAGGGCGATAACTAAGATTAGTATTTAAGATTATATTTTGCTGCCATGAGTAGCTAGGGATTGAATACATAGTTAAAGTTTCGTGTAATTTTTGTGTAGAGAATATGTTTTCAAATTATTTTTCACTCCATTTTTTTCACCACTTTCTAAAGCATAGGATTTGCTAAATTATAAGGTTTAAAGTTTTTTTTTCAAGCTTAAAGGGTGATTGTTCCTATTTGAGATAAATTTCAATATTAATAGTTAACTTTGTGTATTTGTATTTAATTAGATAAAAAAATGGTAAATGGACTAGCTCTTAAAACATGGATGAGGTCGTAATTGCTTCAACTAAGTTAATCATAAATGTATCATCAAATCTCTATGATATGACTCCAATGGGGTAAATATGAGGTTAAATGTATATGATATGACCCTAATGGAGGCATATATGGGTTTAAATGTATGTGTGATGGGGTAAATGTATATATAATATTGATCGACTTAATAAAGGGGTCACATGTGCAATGTGTGAATAGGTATATATAGAGATAATGTAGTCATTATTGAAGAACATGTGATTTTGATATATGAATGTATTGGGGTATTTGGAGTAGGTTCTCCTATTCTTTAAGGAGTTATTGTGTAACTCATCTCTCTTATCTATCTTAGAGTTGTACTCCATGCTCACATTTGGTGTACGTAGTGTGTATTCTGGTTTCTTATGATATTTTAAGTATTTGGTGCATAACACTATATTGGTTCAAAATTGCAAATGATAGTCCTTCTACTTATCGTTTCTCTTCCTTTCATTATCTTCTTTCACTTCCTTCTTTTTCAAATTTTCTCTCTTTTGTCGCCACCTCAAGCCTACTTCAAGGAGAGGATTTTTATTCGCAACCCATTGGCTGTCCCAACAATGTTATCCAATTTGTAACAATTTTTTTCGTTCACTTCTTAAATTGGTGACTTCGCTAGGAATGAATTCAACAAAAAATACTTCAATTGTACATTATTGTGCCTCATGCACCTCTTGATTATAAGAGTTCTCTAGTTTCATTTCCCTCTTTCCGCTATCTTTTCTAATTTCATTACAGACACCTTAAATTGATAACTTCACTCTTTTATGATTTCATTAGACACACCTTAAATTGGTAACTCCACTCTTTTCTAATTTCATTAGACACACCTTAAATTGATAACTCCGCTAAAAACGTCACAAAACGTTGGTTTTGTCTACTTTCTTTCGCTAGTAATTTGAATCAAAATTTAAATTTTCACCATCCTTTTCCTTATCCATTTCATCTTTGGAATCGATTTCCCTTTTCTCCGTTTAGTTTCCAATGTCAAAACTACATGATGACTCCATTATTTGCTTGATATTTAGCTTAAAATCTTTTAATTGATTTATCTAATCTTTTGAGATAATCTTTTTGATTTCGATGATATCTACGGAAAGAATAAAGAGTATTTAGTTTTGGGTTTTTTGAATTGAACATACCATGACAAAGGTCCACATACCATCACATGTTTTAAAAATTGAAAACTTCTTTCTCATTTTAGTTAATATCGCACTTACATGGTTATGTACATTACTCTTGTACTTGGGAGAGGATTTACATGGCATGCCACCATATGGATCATGAGTGTCCTTAGTTTAAATTAAATGATATATCTCAGGAAATTCAAAGGATAATAGCCAACACTTTTTTTTTATATACTTATATTGTCATGTAAATCCATAATTGATGATGACTTTGTTTAATCGAGGACTTTGTTTGGACTATTTTTTTTATATACTTATATTGTCATGTAAATCCATAATCGAGGACTTTGTTTGGACTATTTGTTAAGACATTTGAGGGAGATGTTCAATGATTTCATGTTATTTCAATATGGTATATCACTAATTGGGTTTTTATGGTGATAGTTTTTTTTGGAAAAATATTAAAACATTGAGAATGTAATAAGTATATCTATTATACATTCTAAATATACATTTTTAAATAGTTGAATTTAGTAAAATATGAAGACTTGTAGATGATCAAACTTCTAAACATATTTTTTTTAGAATATAATATTTTTTTGGAAAAAATATTAAAACATCGAGAATGTAACAAGTCTACCTATTATGCATTCTAAATATAAATTTTTAGATAGTTGAATTTAGGAAAATATGAAGACTCGTAGATGATCAAACTTCTAAAAAACATGAATGAAAATTTATAATTTTTTTGCAAGGGAACAACTATTTCAAAACTTATTTTAGAACATGTTTTCATAAACCATAATTCTTGTCTTGAAAGGTAGTTTATTGTTATTTTTTGATTGGAAATGGATCATTATATAATTTTTCATCTATCTTGGTACTTTCTAGGTGGAAAAATTGAAGGAATTGGCTTGTAGGGCCTAGATTGGAGATTTGGGGTCTAGAAACTTCTAGAGCCATTTTGAGGCATCAAATGACATTTTTGTGGTAAAAAATTTGCAAGATTATCTCCCAACCCTCGTCACTATTCTACATACCTAGAGCTTTCCAACAGTGCAAAAATCACCTCAGTTGGAGCTTGTATGCAAAAGTTATGCCTCCAGCAAGTTGACCGACCTTGTTGACCATCATGGTACTTAGTGGATGCCATGCCAACCCCCATTACTTACACATATGGGGATAACCACATGTGGACTTTCAAGAATATTCTAGAATGTCCAAAAACTAACACTAATTGAGAGTTGAGGCATGCAAAAACCATAACCCTAGACGACTATCAAGCTATGTTAAATATTGAGCTGCTAGGAAGAGAGGGGATCCCATGTTTTAGCATTGTACTTGTTCCATAGTTGAACACGCATCTAGCAGTGGGATTTGAGAGCATAACATAGGAGGAATAAGATTTTGAAGCATCCATTCAGTCCTCAATGTCAAAGACAACTCCATCGTGGGTTCCTCTTTCTTTGTATGTGCATTTTTATAATTGAAGAAACGAGAATAGCGCATAAGCCTCTACTTTCTAACTGGGTTTTCTCTCGTACTGTGTTTCCCATGATACATATTGTGTTCATTTGTGTGGATATTGTGTTTATTTTCTTATTCTTTCATTTTTTTCATAAATTTGAGCAATAAATTAGTGCTAATAAATCTGAGAGTTAAGGAAATAAACCTACATAATAAAAGATTTTAGCATAATACAAGATCTATTGTGACGAACTGTTGTAATGGAATATCCATGACAGTTTATAGATCATTTTTACATGGACAACATGACCCCACCATTATTAACATTACCTAATATATCAAGAACTATATACTCTTAATGGTGTTGGTGATACTATTAAAGGCAAAGGTTGAGATATGAACCAAAGCACAAAAAACATGTTAAAATTATCCTAATTCAAGAAATTGAGCTTACACATGGATATGCCATAGAAAATTAGGCAGAAGAAACACCTAAAATGTGCATATCTGGATCCTTACCTCTAAAGTCAATTTGGTGCTCTTGTTGTCAACAAAAGCATAAACTATCTAGATCCTTACCTCTAAAGTCAATTTGGTGCTCTTGTTGTCAACAAAAGCATAAACTCCCACATTGTAGGTGGTATATGAGACATTTATAACAATCCACTCCAAACAACATCTCTCTTGTCTTCAAAGATGGAGATAACTAACCTACCTAGAAATTAACTCCATCTATAAAGATCAACTTACTTGTACACACTAGGAATATTTAATGTCGAAACACTCCCCCTCCTCATTTGGAAATACTGTTATTCAAAATTGGTAATCAAAGAATAATAATTTATTCTTGCTTCACAACCTTCATCCACCATGATGGATAATGTTGAATTTAATGTTACATGCTTTTTCCTCTTTATACTAATTCACAAAAAAAACATTGAAAGCAAATCCTATGTCTCACCAATACTTGTTGATGAAGGGCATGAGCCTCTTCATTCACCTTCTTGCATTATATTTGCACTATACCTTTGGTTGTCTTTGAAAATGATGATTCATCCAATATATAAACTAAGAGGGTCACTTTCCAATAGATGGGTGATGACATTATTATAATTGCTGAGAGTTTCAGTTTTCAAAACACCAAATCTAGTCAAAATCATAAAGGACGTTGAAGAACACATTGCCACACCTTGTTAAGAAGTCAAAAGCATAGAGGATGTTTAAGAACACAATGTCACACCTTGAAGTCAAAATCATAGATGACTTTGAAGAACACAATGTCCAATATGAGCCATATTGTGAGAATTTTTTTAGCTTCCCTATAACATTAGTATGTCTACACCACAATTCTTTTTTATAATTCATGCGGCAAAGGGGTACCCCTCATTTTAGATACTAATGAGTTCAATTCAATAATACAACATGAAGATTTAATATATGGAAATATCCATCTTAATTCTATGGAATAAATTCTATTCCCCTCAATTATTCATTTCCAAGAGATTTTCAACACATTTCTTATCCATATATTGAGTTTTAACACTCCTTTTAGAGTAGAGAAAACAATATGACACAACTTTTGTGGAGTGTGGAACCTTTGCTAGAAATATCAAATATCAAATTCCAAGAGAAGGAGCATACCCCATCGAATGGTGTTTTCATTTCTGATGATTATATCATTAAAACATTGGTTTAGGTGAATTTAGGATTTCCTCTTCTTCCCTACCTTGAATTTCAATTGAAGTCCCTTATGAGATTGATCATCTTTTGAGTTAGTCCATAAAACATGGTTTAAAGTTTTTACTTTAAATTTAGGAGAAAATAAACTAAAAAATATGAAAACAAAACCAACTCTATGGAATCTTGATTATCATCATGATACATTGAAAAGCACGGTGAAGGAAGAAAATATTACTACACGTGACCTAACCGATGTGGTTAGTGACAATCTTATTCACACCTTTTTGTAGGACCAGTCGGTGCCAATATTTTCCCTTGTTATGTCAATGTCATCCCATAGTTTAGATTAACCTTGTGGTCACTCAATTGAAAAGTAGTTTGAAATTTTTTCATTCATTGTCATGAAGAAATCATCTATAGGCACACACATATCAACATTTATCCCCATACCCATTTACTTTGGTGCTCATTAATTTATCCTTTATAATGTCAAATTTCAAATGATGAGGTCAAATAACTGTAAGTACATGTAATCATTAACTTTTCTAGAAGTATATCATTTATGATTACATTCGATATGTCATGAGAAATACCAATCAATAGTGCATAACAAATAACCACATATACACAATACACTAGAATTTATGTGGAAACCCAAATGGGAGAAAACCACATAATTCTTTCTTATATATCAAATATTACATTCATAGGAAGCACCAACTTCCAAATTCCCTAGCACCACCTAGAAGGAGGCTCCAACCCCCTGTTTATAGGTTCCAACCTGAAGGAAGCTACAAATCCTTGAATTCGCTAGCTACAACTGAAAAGAGGCTCCAACCCCCTAGTTTACAGGCTCCAAATTGAAGGAAGATATGACTCCATGTGTTCTCCGGATTCAACCTGAAGGAGGCTACGACCCCCTGATTTACAAGCTCCAACTCGAAGGAAACTCCAACTCCTTGTGTTCTCCAACACCAATTGGAAGGATGCTACACCCCCTTTCCTTGCCCTATCCCGCTGCCCTAAAATATAAGTGTAGACTCAACCTATCACTACCACTGATACTATCACTGATACATCAACCTGTCCATATCACATTAACAAGTCATTATCACTGTCACTTCAACCTGTCACTTCCATTCATACTTTCATTATCATTGAAATCACATCATCATCAGATCTGGATCAACTCATAACAACATACAACTCATGCCAATATCACCAAGATAATCTCTCAAACCATATGCCCAACATCACCAAGATGTGCATCTAACAATGAACCAGAAATATGCCTCTAGCATATTCCAACATCACTAAGCTATGCCTCAACATGTATCATACCATCATCATGTGTGTCTAAAACATGTGCCAAAACATTAATGATATGCAACCAACTATATATCTCAAGCATGTTCCAAAACCGTGTACCAAAATGTGTGCGTCAACCATGTATTGTATCATTCATGATATGCCTCAACCAAATACCAAAATATATGCCATAAGAAAGTACCATAACACCATTGATGTGCCTCAACCAAGTACCAAAGAATGTGCCTCATACATATGCCATAACATCCAAGATGTGTCTCAACATGTACCAACATCACCAAGACATGCCTCAACCATGTACCATAACATCACCAAAACATAACCCTCAAAACATGCATATAGACATACCTTTAACTCCATAAGAGACATCACTGCATAATCATATTGTGCTCAGACTTTAGTAATTTGGAACAAGCATCTTCTTCAAATATGTCTCAGCCTCGCTGGTTAGAGACTAGTCATTTAGCGAGGCCTCACGGGATGAGTGTCGTACAACTCGCGGGGGTGCCTTGTGAGACACCTGTAGACTGACCTGCGGGGGTAAGCTAAATTAGGGCTTTCGAAAACACTTCACTAACTTTAACTCCAAGAATTTCTCACTCCTTCACTTCCTTAGATTTTCTATGAAAATATTCATCAATAGATCACTTTCTCACTTAGAATATATTCAATAAACTTGTTTTTACAAATGAGAGGCTCCTTGAAGTGTATTTATGCTTTTCCAAGTGACTTCATTTGTTAACTTTAGGGTCGACATGTACTTTCTTTTTATAACCATTTTACCCTTTAATTAATGACTTGTAACTTCTTGTTGCAACTATTTAGGGGCTTCTTAACGATTCTTCGATGATTTCAACTTCATGAGGGCATAACTCCTCAATCGTGAGGAACCACGTGGCATACTACATACCATTGGAAACGACATGATGAGGACTATCCATATATGAGTGTGTTACATGCATTTACATTGTCCCTCATCTTATTTTTCCTCAAACAACTTCGGGCTTCATGACCACACCTCTGGGGATTCAAAAACTTCTCTAAGGGTTGACATTAATGACAACCAACTTTCCAACAATAACAAGTTGAAAGTTTTTGACCCTTTTCAAATATGCTATTCAACTCCTTGGTTGATTTTCTTTCATAGAGTAATAATTTACACTCAATTTTTTAATACTTGACCTTACTTTCAACTTTAGTTTCAGTCATTTAGTTTTTAGTGTTAACTTGGGTTTCTTGTTTCATTTAGTTTTCTTGCCATATTTTCTTTGGTTTACGTGCTTACTTTTCAAAGTTAGTTTTTTTTTTTTGTAAGAAATAAGAGTCTTCCTCTTGAGTATCCAAAAAAATATTCGTTTGCATGAAGTAAAATATCTCCAAAGTTGATTTTTTCATTGCTTGGAATTGCTTGAGAAAACAAGATTCTACATATCCTTTCAAAACATCATCATATATCCATCATAGTTGGCTAAGGATGTGTGACAAAAATTTTCCATTAAAAATCAGACACAAGACCATAAAACAACTGCCATTGTTTGTTGAAACTACCACATGAGAGGATTGAAGGCATTTTAGCTTTTGTTGATTTTCACAATTTTTTAATCCTTTATAACAAGTTTTAATTGTTTTTTTTTCTCTCTCGTGTGTTTTATTTCATGAAATTTGAACCTGATTTGCATTGTTTTTGAGTTGAGGTTGGTTTCATGCTTATCGACCCCATGTTGAGATAAGGTTATTCTACGCCCCAACTCTCATAGTTAAAACATGATCTAGTTGAGGGTGTCTGAGTCTCTTGGGTGATAATGCTTAACAAAATCCAAGTCATGATCCACCTTCTTATATTTCATAGAAAGTATCAATTAAATTTATATGGTGTGTATCTCATGATATATTTCATTCTTTGGTCACTCCCAAGTGTGAAATAGTACTTCAACCATAGTTCATTTACCTACCTTCGCATAAAATACTTAGAATTCTTGACACATCTTTTTCAGTGTTCATACTGATCATGCAAACATACCCAATATATTCTACATGCCATTGGAGGCACTTTCCCACTAACACCGAGAATGTTAAGCCCAAAATTGACCTTGGGCTTAACATGGTACTACACATGCTCATAGTAGTCAACAACTAGTTATAATAACATCTTTTTTTCCCCTTTCCATCCTTTCTTGCAGTGAGGTTATGTGATGAGATCAACTCATGGGAGTGCTCAAATTTTCAATGGAAGTAAGAAAAGAGTATTAGGTCACTTCACACAAAGTTATTCTAGTGCTTGTAGTGTTTCTATTTGCATCTAGGAAATCAATTTTGTATATGGCAACCTTTTGATAATTTCGGTATCCCTCAAGGATGATTTGGTAGGCCTATTTCAAGCATTATTATGAGATGATTTCCCCCCCTATTTATTTATGACACACTTCCATAGTGATGATCATTCTATCATGACCCCTTATTTTAATTTGCATATAAAATCAGGGCTTGGTTGCACAAATTCTAACTTGGCCCCATATGTTCTTACGAGTGATTCTAGTCATGCATTTAAGGAATTTTACTAGCTCTTGGCTTAATCCAAGCCATTAAAAGAGTTCATCATCTCCTCTACAATTATCAAAGTACTCTCCATGTTGTAGATTTATTTTCAGGAAATTTTTCATCGATCTCAACCAGCTTCAAAGCGACATAATGGTCAGATTTTACATATTAAAATAACGCCAGTCTTAACCTAGTTTGACAAGATGATTTTTTCATGTTACAGTACCATCAAAGAGATTTCTAGTGGTACAAAATTTTAATAAATTTTACTATGTATGGATGAGTTATGGAAATTAAAATTTTCAAGCATCATGCAAGCATGAGTTTTGGGATTGATCTTTGAGTATTAAGATTCCTAAGGTTTTGAAAATAGCTTTCTAATGGTACATATTTTTTTATGAATTTTACTATGTATGAATGAGTTATGGAAAATAAATTTTTCAAGTATCATGCAAACATGAGTTTTGGGATTGACCTTTGAGTATTAATATTCCTAAGGTTTTGAACTCATATTAAAGAATCTTCACCCCCATTTCATAGTGCTCATTGAGGGATTTATTTTAATAGTTCATAAACCCATTTTCTAACTCCATATGGTGAAGCTATCAATATCTTGACCTATTTGTAGTTTCCCTCTTGTGAAAAGACAATAAATCTCATGACATTGGAAATTCCTATATAGCAAACTTGATTTGTGGAACTAATGCTTCAATCATAAAGTATGTCTTTAGATATTTCTAGTGACACATTACAGGCCTTTTTTTTGTTTTTGATGTTTGGGTTTAGAAACTAGTGTCATAATGTTCTTGCAAGTGACTTAAAAGTGAAGCACATGTGGATTATTAATAGATAGAAAATGCAAAATTTCTTGATCCACCCCCCATATTTTTGGCCAAAAATGAGGGGATAAGTGTCTTAGTCATTTGGGGTGAGAGGTATAAATTCACAAAATTCTTAGAAAATTATTTTCTTGGCACTCTGTCAGTGGTTTGGATCATAAATATTATTGGTTGGAGTGTGGTCAATGGCGTAATCAATTTCCGATGTATAAAATTTGTCTTTCATTGCTGCATTGAGTAAATCACATGAGCATGATGGAGAGATCTTATTGGATCATGGTCATAATTTAGTTTAATTATCATTGGTTCCAAACCATGGAATATTCCAAATTGGTTCACTTATGTTGAGGCTCCATTGGTTGTTGGTTTTCTGGGCATATCACATTGGCAAATTCTCCATCAAAATTTTGTGTTAAAGGTTTTAATTTTTTTTATTGGCGACTGGTGGAGAGGGTGGCTCCTTCCTCCTTCCATGGGCCACCTCATTCCATCCCCCTCATCTTCCATCTCCCTCCTCCCTTGATCTCCTACTATGCCTTCATCCCCCCTCACCCCACCCCATTTCAGCCAAGACTCCACAAGAGGGAGCTCACTTCCCCTCCCATGAGCTTCCCTACTCCAACAAGTCCCCATGCGAGGGCTCTCCACTTTCCCTTGGGATTACCTCTGACATTTCCTTTTCCCTCACCACCCCCTTCTAATAATTGCACTCCCCCACCATATCACTCAATCACCACCTTGATCCCCCATGACACCACGTACTCAATCGTGGACATGAACTACCACCACCACCATTTCTAGAAAAATGTTGCCACCTACCAGGCCAAAAGCATTACCAACAACATAGAAAAAAGAAAAAGAAAAAGAAAAAGAAAAAGAAAAAGAAAAAGAAAAAGAATGTATTCTTTGGTTTAAATTTTGGTTTAAAAGAATGATTTTGATATATATAACATTGTTATTTATATCAAAATAAGAAATCCACTTTGTTTTATTATATAAAATGAAAATAAAGCCTTATTATAATCAAATAAGGGCCCGATAAGCCAAATTTTGACAAAATGGAGGTCATGTACTGTACTTAGAGGATCCATCTTTCCTATACTTGGAGCACATGGTATTGAACTTGGAGGACATGTTTTTGGGGCCTTTCGCATGGTTTTTATGCATACTCTTGCATATTTCATGGAGACCATTATGAGGTTTATCACACATACATGATAACATTTAAAGAATGATTGTAATATAGATATAACATTATTTATATCAAAATAAGAAAGTCACTTTGTTGTATTATATAAAACGAAATAAAAGGGGGCCTTATTATAATCAAATAAGGGCCTTGTAGGCCAATTTTTGACCAAATAAAGACCATTTGACCATACTTAGAGGCTCCATTTTCCCTATACTTAGAGAACATGGTATTGGACTTGGAGGACATGATTTTGGTGCCTTTCACATGGTTTTTATGCACACTCTTGCATCATTCACGAAGATCACTATGAGGTTCATCACACATACATGGATAACCTTTCATGCCATCTTTGGAGAAGCTTTTATGTCATATCCAAAGAGCTTCTTATGCCATGGTTTAGAATATTATGGATCCATATTTTGGAGGTTTTGCAATCATACCCAAGGCTGCTATATGAAAACATATGGAGGCCACATCTACATTCACTATTTTTGGATCTTATCATGCACACTTGGAGGAATTCTCTAGCTACCTTTGGATGATCTTATTCACCTGCATATGCTTGAGTTTAAGGTGGGTTATTGATATTCTTATCATACTTAAACCATATTTATGATAATTCTCTCATGCTTAGTATGATTCCAAACTTTGCATTCCAAAATCATCACTAAGCATGCTTAAATAAGTTTTAATGGAGACTTGTTTGTGGTTAATGGGATTAAACCCAATCTCCTTCACCTACATATTTATGCTCATATTTAGATTATGAACATGCAAGATACCAGATATAATAAATATGAAGAACATAAATAAAATGCTAGAAATGGCAGAATAACAGTAATATATCCAACATAATCTCCACAATAACACATAAATGATATAAGAACAACAACAGAAATAGCACTTTGATTCAGAAAGCAATGTTCACAGGCCTCTTCGAGGGGGCAACCTCTAATCGAACAACACTCTGTTACAATAATCTCCAAGCTAGGGTTTTCATACCCTCAACCCTTATTTATACTAAATATGTCTATCAAGAGAAGCATCTAGAGGAAGATCCTTCTAGAAGAAGAAGCTTCTATTAGGTCTTCTTACATCTGCCTTATTCTATTTTATTGAAAGGCCTTATTAATATTGACCTTTATTACATCCGAATATATTGATCTACCTATGTGCGGGTTAGGACCCTAACATGTCCACCCTCTTAAGAACATCCTTGTCCTCAAGGCTTGAGATGTGGAAATTGCTACAGAATGGTAGTTGGTTCCTAAGTGGCATTTGCTGGAGTCGTATCTTTCCACTGGACAAGCACTTCCATGATGGTTCTTTGACACAGGCGATGCTCACGCTGGTCCAAAACTGCTTCTGGCTGTAGCCAAATGGATCCTTCTTCAACTAGCTCGAGAAGGTTGGTTTGAATTTGGCACCTGGTTCCAATCACCTTCTTTAAGCATGAAACATGAAAAACTAGATGTAGCTTCAACTGACTGGGCAGAGCTAACTGATATGTGACTTGTCCGACATGCTTGAGAACTATATAAGGACCATAAAATTTGGGCGCTAGCTTCTGACAATGCTCGGCCTTAAGGGAAGTTTGCTTGTATGGTTGCAGTCGCAGAAACACCTGATCCCCTTCTACAAATTGATGTTCAGAGAGACCTTGATCTGCTTGTTGCTTCATGCGATTCTGTGCCATGACCAAGTTTTCTTTAAGGGTATGAAGAATATCCTCTTGAACTGTAAGTGTTTGGTCAACCGCCTGGACCTTCGAGGTACCTGGTAAGTATGAGAGAAATGAAGGTGGCTTCTGTCCATATACCGCTTCAAAAGGAGTCATGCGAGTAGCTGTATGGTAGGAAGTGTTGTACCACCATTCAGATAGGGGTAGCCATTGAGCCCATTGATGTTGTTTTTCAGAGGAAAAACACCTCAGATATGTTTCCAAACACTTGTTGACAATTTCTGTTTGACCATCAGTTTGGGGATGATAAGCTGTGCTGAGATGCAATTGGGTGCCCTGTAGCTTAAACAGTTCTTGCCAAAAATTGCTTGTGAAAGTTGGGTCATGATCAGAAACAATAGAGTGCAGCATGCCATGAAGCTTGAAGGCCTGGTCCATGAAAAGTTGAACCATCGTGGATGCAGTAAATGGGTGTTGAAGAATGTAGAAATGAGAATACATGGAAAGGCGATCCACAACCACCATTATGACTGATTTATTCCCTGATTTGGGTAAGCTGGTAATAAAGTCCATAGAGATATCCTTCCAAATAGTAGGAGGAATCAGAAGCGGTTGTAGTGTGCCTGGAGATTTGACTGTTTTTCCCTTGTTGCATTGACACACCTCACATTCAGCAACAAAATTACGGATGTCCTGTTTCATACTATCCCAGAAAAAAAGAACGTTTGACCCTGTGATATGTTTTGGTGAACCCTGAGTGCCCCACTATGGGTGTAGCATGAAGCTCAGAAAGTACCATGGATTTAAGCTTTGATTGTTTACTTAAATACAAATGGCCTTTGTACCGAAGCTCATCCTGGAGCCAAGAGTACCCTGGGGGAGCCGGAGCCTTGGTCTGCAATTGCTGGATCAGATATGAACTTTTGGGATCTTGAAGCCATTCCTGGCACACAACTTGGAGCTAATCGGGAACAATGAAGGAAAGAGAAAAAATGGATCCTTCTTCTTCATATTTTTGGGACAGTGCATCTGCCACTACATTGTCTTTTCCCTTCTTGTAAATGATCTCATAATCATAACCAAAGAGCTTAGTCACCCATTTTTGTTGCTCATGGGAGGAAATGCGTTGTTCCAGAAAGTACTTGAGGCTTTGATGGTCGGTCTTAATTTGGAAGCGTTGCCCCAAGATATAAGGGCGACACAAATCAACGACATGCAGAATAGCCGACATTTCCTTTTCATAAATGGGTTTGCCCAGATTCCTTTCAGACAATTGCTTGCTGGTAAAGGCCAAAGGTCAACCCTCTTGCATAAGGACAACGACGATTCCTTTCCTTTAGGCATCACATTCCAATACAAAGGTCTTTGTGAAATCAGGAAGGGCTAGAACTGGAGTGGTGCACATGGCCATCTTCAAGGTTTGAAAAGATTGAGCAGTGGCTGGAGTCCAAGTGAAAGAGTTCTTTTTTAGGAGAGCAGTGAGAGGTGCTGCAATCTTTCCATAGTTATTAACAAACTTGCGATAATAACCTGTTAAGCCCAGAAATCCACGCAAGATTTTGAGAGTATTTGGGTGCGACCAGTCTTGCATAGCTTCAATATTTTTCGGATCCACCTTGACGCCATCCTTTCCAACCAGATGACCCAAGTATTCTACTTCTGAGGCACAAAAAGCACATTTAGACTGTTTTAGGAAAAGTTGGTGCTGGGAGAGGAGATGGAGAACTTGATCCACATGAGTAAGATGGTCTGTCTAGGTTTTTCTATAGATGTGGATATCATCAAAGAAAACTAAGACAAAATGATGGAGAAAGGGATGAAAGACATGATTCATGAGGCTTTGGAAGGTGGAGGGGGCATTACACAAGCCAAAGGGCATGACCAAAAACTCATAGTGGCCCTCATGAGTGCGAAAGGCTGTCTTGGGAATGTCTACCTCTTTCATATGTATCTAGTGATAGCCCGAGCGAAGATCAAGTTTAGTAAAGAATTGGGCACCACTCAATTCATCCAGGAGGTCATCAATGACAGGAATGGGAAATTTGTCTTTAATGGTCAGTTTGTTGAGGGCACGGAAGTCAGGACACATTCTCCAAGAACCTTCTTTCTTCAGGACCATGACTATAGGAGAAGAGTAAGGGCTCGTACTAGGGCAGATAACTCCTGCATTAAGGAGTTCCTGGACCATTTTCTCAATTTCATTTTTTTGTGAAAAGGGGTGGCGATATGGACGGATATTGGGAGGAAGGATTTCGGGTACAAGGGGAATGGAATGATCATGGACACCGCGGGAAGGAGGGAGTCCTTGGGGAGTGGAAAATACCATTTGATGTTTAGAAAGGAGAGCTTGGAGGTCATGCGACACTGGGGGTGTCTCGGTTGCTTGTATGGCATGGAGTTGGGAAATGACACCAGAATGACCTTTTTTGAGTAGCTTTTCCATGCGATGGGAACTAATGACCTCAGGTGAACCAATAGTGATGCCTTGGAATTTATATTGGTGGCCTTCCTGGTTGAATTGCATGGTTAATGCCTTAAAATCCATGAGAATGGGACCCAAAGTTCTTAGCCAGTCTGCACCCAACACAATGTCACAACCACCCATGTTGATAGAAAACATATGGATTTTAGGTGGTAGTCACCGATTTGGAGATGCACATTTTCACAACGCCCTCCACATTTCATGGAACCACCATTGGCAATCATGGTTTGGAAATTGTTGACAACATGGATGTAGCAATGAGTTTCTTGGGCAATGCGGCAATGAATAAAATTATGGGTGCTTCCACTATCAACCAAAATGATGACCTTCTGATGCTTGATGTAACCAATTAACTTGAGGGTTTGGGAAGCGGAAAAGCCAGTGAGAGCATTGAGGGAAATGACGGGTTCTACTTCGGGAGGGTTTGAGGGAGGGGTTATGTCAGTGATTTCAGGTGACTCAGACACAAGGGGAGTTTCAACTTCCTGTTCCGAAATATCCTCAGAGATGGCCATAAAAAGATTTTGTTCCTTACACTTGTGGCCCGAAAAATATTTGTCATCACAATTATAACAAAGGCCTTTGAGTTGGCGTTTAACCATTTCAGTCCTGGTTAATTTTTGGATCTTTAATGGAGCAGAGGGAGTAGTGGGAGTGACGGGTTTAGGGTGAGGGATAAAGGAGGGTTTTCAGTTTTGAGATGATACCACCTGTTGCTCTTCTTTAGCTCTTTTAGTAGCCTCCACCCAAGTCGAGGGTTGATCCATGAGGACATGGGCCCGAATCTCCTCCTTGAGGCCACTGATAAAACACTCTCGAAAGAAAGCATCAGTCATGCCCTCTATTCGAAAAGCTAGGTGCTCAAAGGCATCTATGAAGTCTTCTACTGTTCTGGATTGTTTCAACTTTGTCAAATGGTCCAAATGGTTGGTGTCCATGTCAAAGAGTTCATAAATCTCAGTCACAAATTGGATCCAAGCAATATACCCTTGACGGGAAGTTTTTCTCCATTGCCACCATTGCCAACGTTCTTGATCTAGATGGAGAACACCATACCAGAGTTTGGCCAAGTCATCTGTGATGCCGTATAAAGAGAAATAATGTTCCATTTGGGTT
>ML787809.1:809222-838482 GCA_009831015.1 Picea engelmannii | reverse complement strand
CCTTCTTTATCTCGCCATCGAAGGAGGGAGGTTTGGCCTTTTTGAATTCCTCAAATTTATGACTCTTGGAAGTCTTTTTCTTCTTCTGTTTCTTTCGAGAATAGGAACTGGTCCTGCTGCTGGAAGAGCCTTCTGAATCACCAACTTCCTTCTCAGTGGAATCTTCTGGTACTGGTCCTTTACCTCTGGGGTGGACCTTTCTGGATGTGCTTCTCTCAGTGTGACCACTAACACAACCATGATTCTGCATCTCAGGTTTATGCGGCATTTGTCATTGTAGGTCGGATAAGCTCTGCAGTAGAACTGCATTAATTTCGGTTTTCTTTTCTTGTTCTCTCATCATCCTTTCATTATCGGCCTTGTAGCTTTGCAATTCGACCATGAGACTCCTCACAGTCTCAACTAGGCCTGGAGGGGTTCCTATTGCTCTTCTTTCATCTGACTCTTCATCTCTGTTGTGGGAGCCTTCTCCCACCTCTTGGTGAGTCACCATTCTCTGTGTTTGTAGGTTCCTGTGGTTGATCGTCTTGAGTGAAAAGACAAACGCTGACTATTAGTCAAGAGTTAAATTCATTGTTATAAATGGCACATAAATTAATAACTCTTTCACATGCATACACAGTCGGGTTTTCATATTCCAAGTTTTTTTTTTTTTAATCCTGGACAAGATAGTTAAGTCAAGGGGTTAATCCCCATAGGAGTGCTTCGAACGGGGTTTATGCACGACTCGTGCATGAGCCCAATCAGGCCGAGTGTTGTAACCATGCTCTGATACCAATTTGTAACACACCCACTACCATCAATCAAAATTTTTGGTTGAATTCTCAATAATGAGACTCCCCGGAGCTTGTAGCAACAAAATGCCAATCCCCGAATCACAAGTCTTCTATTTACCTACCCGATTCTCCGTACATAACCGTGGTCTTATGTCCCACCTGACGCAGGCACGCCAACCACAGGTACGTCCTCTCACACGATCTTCTTCTTCTCGCCCGAAGAACTCCGATGTTCTTCTATTTCCCTATCGGGACATCTGCTCCCACAGTTCTCTTCGTGCGATCCCCTTTCCTTGATTTATCGAGGAATCGACACTCGTGACTTCGTGAGTTCAAAGGTTGAACACTGGGTTCTCATATCCCCAAGATCCGATGATCAGTCAACTCGCTGACTCTTCCCCGAGGGACTTCGCTACTCGCAACCTCGGGATCCCCTTGGCCAAATTCTTTGGCCTTTCCTCGCAAGGCTCCGATACACGATCCCACGTGCAGATCCAACGGTCTTCCCGTGATCTGGATCCATCAGTTATTACCTTCTTGCTTCTCGCGTCCTCGTGGCTTTGAATGCCTAATACTTGGGCTCTCACCCTGCGAACTCCTGAGTTCGCGAGATCTCTCGATCTCTTCCACCTGTCCTCCTCCGATGGACGGCTCACAACCTCTCGCCACTTCGCTGCTTCGCGACCTCATGTCTCGCGACTTTTAACACAAAATACTTGGGCGTTCACCCTGCAAGCTATTGAGTTCGTGAGATCTTCTCGATCTCTGCCACCTGTCCTCCCTAGATGGACGACTCACAACCTCTCGCTACTTCGCTGCTTCGCGACCTCGTGTCTCGTGACTTTTAAAGCCAAATACTTGGGCGTTCACCCTGCGAGCTCTCGAGTTCGCGAGATCTTCTCGATCTCTGCCACTTGTCCTCCCCAGATGGACGACTCGGATCCTCTCGTGGCTTCGCCACTCGCAACTTGGAGCATCCAAACTTTGGTCTCTTACCTCGCGAACCTCCGAGGTAGCGAGATCCTTGGATCTTTGCCACCTGTCCTCCTCGGATGGACGACTTGGATCCTCTCGTGGATTCACCACTCGCGACTTGGAGAATCCAAACTTTGGGCTCTTACCTCGCAAACCTCCGAGGTAGCGAGATCCCTGGATCTTTGCCGCTTTTCCTCCTCGGATGGATGGCTCGGATCCTCTCGTGGCTTCGCCACTCGCGACTTGGAGCATCCAAACTTTGGGCTCCTACCTCGCAAACCTCCGAGGTAGCGAGATCCCTGGATCTCTGCCACCTGTCCTCCTCGAATGGACGGCTCAGATCCTCTTTGTCCCTATTCACGTGGGCTTAACCCTCGTTTATCTCCCTATAGATCTAACGACTGTTGGGCGTCCTAGCTAAGATCTAATGGTTCAGATCGGTCCCGACGCCGTGCCCTTTCCCACTGCTCTTTGGACGTGGACAAACCAACGATGCAGATGTTCTTGCATTACATGCATTACATGCATTCTTAGCATGTCTTCCAATATTTGGTTCACTCTTTCCGTCTCTCCATCGGTTTGAGGATGATAGGCTGTGCTAAACAGTAATTTGGTCTCCAGACCAACCATCAAGGATTTCCAAAATTTGGAAGTAAATTTCATGTCTCTGTCAGACATGATCTCTTTAGGCATACCATGTAGTCTGAATATCTCCTTCATGAATATGTTGGCGATATCTATTGCCTTGCAATTCGATTTGACGAGGATAAAATGGGCAGACTTGCTCAATTTATCCACCACCACCATGATGGCGTCATTCTTCCTGGTCGAGGTTGGTAATCCGGTGATAAAATCCATGGAAATGGTTTCCCATTTCCATTCCGATATTGGTAGAGGTTGTAATAATCCTACTGGGTGTCAGTGTTCTGCTTTAACCTATTGGCATTCTAGACACTTAGCTAAATAGTTAGCTATGTCTTTCTTTAGCATAGGCCAATAGAATTGTTTCCTAGTGGTCGTGATTATCTTTTGATATCCCGGGTGACCAATATATGGTCTTTTATGTAGTTCACCCATTATGAACCTCTTCAAGTCGTCACAATCTGGAATATACAATCTGCTTCTGTAAGTTAGCAGACCTCCATATATCATCTGGTAGCCTTCATACTTTATCCCTGTGGGTTCTTGCTCCAGGTACGAGGTCATGGTATGGAAGAATGTGTCTGTTTCTTGTGCATTTCTGACTCTTTCTTTGAGATTCGTCTCGCAGAGGCTCACCGCTACCAGGTGAATTTTTTTCATACTTCTGTTAAGGGCATTGGCCACCTTATTTTTCTTTCCTTTAACATGTTTGATTTCAAAATCAAACTCACTAAGGAGGGCCATCCACCTAGCTTGTCTAGCATTGAGCTTGGGTTGGTCAAATAGATATTGCAATCCAAAGTGGTTTGTCCTGAGCACGAATTTCTTTCCCAGGAGGTAATACCTCCACATTTTCAAGGCATGCACTATGGCGACAAGCTCTAGATCATGGGTCACATAGTTGGCTCCGTGATTATTCAATTTTTGGGATTCATAGTAGACTACACTTCTCTCTTGCATAAGGACTCCTCCGATCCCTTCCTTGCAAGAATCTGTGCACACTAGGAAGTCAACTTCAGGATTGACGATCTTCAACATAGGTGCGTGGGTTAGTAGGTGTTTTAGGGACTGAAACCTTTCTTTTCATTTTGGGGTCCAAAGGAATTTAACTCCCTTCTTCTGGAGGGCAGTGATTGGACAACCAATCTTGGAGAATCCTTTTATAAATATCCTATAGTATCCTGCTAAGCCCATAAAGGATCTGATATCTGAAATGTCCTTTGGGGTAGGCCATTCCATGATAGACCTGATCTTGTCAAGGTCTACTGCTACTCCCTCCTCAGATATGACATGGCCCAAGTAATGTATTTGCTTTTGGAAAAAGTCGCACTTGCTAAATTTGGCATAGAGCTGATGTTCTCTTAGCACTTGAAGCACAAGTCTAAGATGTTCCTCATGTTCCTCTCTATTCTTGGAGTAAATTAATATATCGTCAATAAAAACGAGTACAAATTTGTCTAGGAATTTGTTGAGCACATTGTTCATCAAGCACATAAAAGTGGCAGGGGAATTGGTCAATCCAAATGGTACTACCACAAACTCATATTGACCATATCTCGTCCTGAAGGTAGTTTTGTGGATGTCTTCACCCTTGATTCGGACTTGATGGTATCCAGATCTCAAGTCAATATTTGAGAAGATGGAAGCACCTCCCAATTGATCGAACAGGTCATTGATCCTGGGTAAGAGGTACTTGTTCTTTATGGTTACCTTATTGAGTTGTCTATAATCTATTTATAGTCGGAAGGTACCATCTTTCTTCTTTACAAACAGAACTGGTGCTCCCCATGGGGACACGCTAGGTCATATATAGCCTTTGTCCATCATTTCCTTTAGTTGTAGTTTAAGCTCAACTAGCTCAAGTGTGCTCATTCTATAGGGTGTCCTAGACACTGGCACCACTCCTGGTGCAAGTTCTATCGAGAAGTCAATATCCCTTCTCGGAAGTAAACCCAATACCTCTTCCAGAAATACATATCTATACTCTCTTAGTGTGGGGTGATCTTCGAGGCTGGGTTTGTCATCTTCAACTGATTCCAACACCTGTATTTCATATAGTGGACACCCCTTTCTGCAATAATTTCTCATTTGAAGAGCTGATATTCGTCTCACCGAGACAGGTTTTTGGATCCCTTGAAGGGTTATCCTTCTTCCTTCTTCACTTACACATTCTAAGGTTTTATGGTAACAGTCCAGTTTGGATTTATATGTGGCTATCCATTGCATACCAATCAACAGGTCATACGATCCTAGGGGTAATACGTTAAGGGTTGCTTGGGTGGGGAATTCACCCATAGTGAATTGGAAAGATGGTATGACCTCCATTACTGTTATTTTGGTGCTGGTGGATAACTGTACCAACCATGGCTTGGCGTGTTTATGTGGCTACAATTTACACTTATCAACAGCCTTAGGGGATATATAACTCAAATTTGAACCAGGGTCAATTAGAATAGACACTAGATGGTTGGTGATCATACCTTCCATCTCCACCACTGAAGCTTGGTGGTCAACTTGTTTATTATCCAAGGTTGCATAAATTTGTGGCACACTCCTGTCCATGTCATTGACGGTGGTAGCTTCTTGAACGTTGTAAATTCTCTGACTGTTCTGTTGTCGGTGCGGGTAGTCCCTCAGTAGATGTTCTTCTCCACAACCCCAACATTTCAAGGGTTGTTTCCTTGGGTTATCAATCTTTCCTAGGGTAGATCCAAAAGGTTTATTTTCGCTCTGGGATGGGAAATTCTGCTGGTGTACACTTCAGGTTGGAAAGCTCATCCTTGAGTCCTTTTTATAGTTTTTAAGTCTAGGGGGTTTAAACCCCTTTTTCTGGAATCCTGAACTATTCTTCTGCTTCCATCCTTCACGAGGTTCTGTCCGATGCCCAAGCTGTTCATAAAAATATCTTGCCTTTCAAATAGTGTCTTCTAGGGTCTTGGGCTCGTCGAACTCAATCTTGTTCCGATAGTCCTTAGGTAGTCCACTGATGAATCATTGCACCTTTTCCTTTTCTGCTTTTATATAGGGTATGTACCTCAGAAACTTGAGGAATCTACTAACATATTCCTCTATGGTGCATTGCCCCAGCTTGAGTTCATAGAATTCTTTATTCTTTTCGTCGAAATACTTTTCTGGTAGATACTTCTTCCTGAAGTATTTCTCAAACCGTTCCCAAGATAGGTCTTCTTCGTGAATCCCTTTTACATTCTTAAGGTCTTTCCACCAAATGGAATCCTTCCCATTCAAGTTGAAAGTGGATACTCGGGCCTTCAAGTTTTCCGAGAAGTCATGGACTTTGAAATACTTCTTTAGTCCAAGCAGCCAGGCCTCCGCTTCCTCTCCCTTCTTTATTTCACCGTCGAAAGAGGGTTGTTTTGCCTTCTTGAATTCTTCAAGATTATGATCTTTGGAATGATTTCACTTCTTCCGTTTTCTTCAGGAGTAAGAACTAGTTCTGCTACTAGAAGATCCCTCCGAGTCGCCAGTTTCCTTTCCATAGGAATCGTCCGACGCTTGTCCCTTATCCCTGGGGTGGACCTTTCTTGAGGTGCTCCTCCTAGTGTGGCCACTTAAAGGACCACGTTTCCGTATCCCAGATGGGATTTGACTTCTCTTCGTTTGTCGTTGGTCCATGTGACTGGTGTCAGGTCCATGCTGCAATTGTCTTTGTATGTCGGATAAGCTCTGCAACAAGACTGCACTGATCTCCATTTGCTTCTCTTGCTCTTTTATCAACCTCTCGTTGTCATCCTTGCAACTCTGTAGTTCTACCATGAGGCTCCTCACGGTCTCAGCTAGATCTGGAGGGGTCTCCACCACTCTCCTTTCATCAGACTCTTCGTCTCTATTGTGGGATCCATCCCCCACTTTGTGGTGTGTCACCATTCTATGCGTCTACAATCTCCCGCGGTTGATCATTCGCTTGTTGTGCAAGAAAAACACTTGTTGTTAGTCAACATCATATTCATTCACAATCAGTGCATAATTCATATTTTTCAAATGCATACACACAATAAGAATTTTCATTTTTAACTTTGGCTTTTGATAAAGGGGTTAGGATAGAGAGTTACTCCTTTTAAGAGTACTTCAAATGGAGATTTTGCGCAACTCGTTCATGAGCCCAAGCAGGCCAAGTGTTGTAACCATGCTCTGATACCAATTTGTCACACACCCACTATGACAACTAAGATTTTCCTTTTCTTTTCGTCTTTTCTTCGAGGGATAGAACCCCTGAATTTCTATGGGGCCTATCGTAGACCATCCCTTCCCTTATCCTCCTCCATGTGATCATTGGCTATGACCACAGGCCTTAACAAAAAGGTGCTCCGTCTTTCGCGATTCGGGGAATCGCGATGCAAGCATTCCCCCGTTCTCTGTCTTTCGAAATGCCGAAACCCGAAAGGGTCTAACAGATCTTTAGTTGCTCCCTCGGGTCGCTTGTCATACAACCAATCCTATGACCTAGTGCTAATCCTCTAAATGCTTTCGGGGTTTCACGATTCGGGGAAATCACGATGCAAGTGTTCCTCCTTTCCCTTTTTAATCCTCGAGACTCGAAAGCCCGATATCATACAGGTATATGGTCCAGATTGTTGAATTGATCAACAACCCAGAATTAAATCCCGACATTCTACCTTTCGATATTTTGGCGGGGTCTTCACTCCTATTTCCCCGATCTCCAGAACCCCGACGACTTTAGATCTTTGCCATGCATCCCTACAAATGGGTGGTCCAGATTCTTTCGGGACTCCTCCTTCCTACCACAAGACCTTGTTCGGTGACCTAGGGCTCATCCACAGAGCGCATCAGGGTTTCGTGTACCGGGATTTCGCGACTGGCGAAGACGAAGGGTCTTGCCCTTAGGTTTCCTGGGTGCCAAAGCACCGAAACCCATTCATGCTACACCGATTTAGGGTTTCGCATACCGGGATTTCACGACTGGCGAAGATGAGGGGTCTTACTCTTTGGTTTCCTGGGTGCCAAAACACCGAAACCTATTCACGCAAAACCAGCTCATCTATAGAGTGCGTCGGGGTTTCGGGTACCGAGATTTTGCGACTTGCGAAAATGAGGGGTCTTACCCTTTGGTTTCTCGGGTGCCGAAATGAAAAAACTTATTCACACAAAACTAACTCATCTATAGAGCGCGTCGGGGTTTCAGGTACCAGGATTTCGCGACTTGTGAAAACGAGGGGTCTTACCCATTGGTTTCCCGGGTGTCGAAACGTCGAAATCTTTTCACACAAAACCGATTCATCTATAGAGCGCGTCAGGGTTTCGGGTACTGGGATTTCACGACTTGCGAAAATGAGGGGTCTTACCCTTTGGTTTCCCGGGTGCCAAAACACCGAAAACCTGAGAGAACTACTCTCTCTTGTACAAGGTTTCTAGACTCAAATCACATGATCCTTCAACGGTTTCTTGGGTAATTATCCCTAGGCTTGGTGACTTGACTGAAAAGCCTTCCTAATTTGCCAAGCCATGAACTCTATGTCAGGGGTAAGGTAAACTCGTGGGTTTACTAAAATGGTAGTATTTTCAAGGAACTCACTTCGGCTTTGGAATGCGAGGGAACTTCCCGGGAGGAGGTGATTTCAGGAAATCAAACTAGGACATAGCGTGAGTCAAGTAGATGGAACAAATCTCAATGGAATTGACTCATATTCTGAACTTATTCATTCTATACATAAACCGATTATGGTCATATAAGTATAAGCATGCATCCGTTATTTCCAATCAAAACACAAGGCAAACACTTCTATACAGAAACCATTTAGGAGTGTACAAACATGAACATTCGTCCATAATATTCAATTCAAGATACAAGATATAAACACTTATCAGAAACACCAGGTGTGATGCGACTGCTGAGAGGGGTGCTCATTTCCACCCAACCGTAGGCTCAGTGACTCCGAACGGATTTACCACTAGCCACCCCCAAGCTAGACCATGATGCTCGAGATTCAATCTCCTACTTCCAACTCAATGGAAGTTAAGGATGAAGGTTACTCTCCTTCTCCTCTATTCATAACTCCCTGTATTTCTCGAGTTTCTCTTCTACGATCTTTGTCGTGCGTGTTCTCCCCACTTTTCCCTTTACCACACTTCCTCTCTTTCCTTTTCTCTGCAAGATTGTGTGTGGCACAAATTTCCCCATCCGTGGTTAGGTCTGGGAGCTATTACGGATGGATGGTTCACCCCCATCCCCTCATTAACTCTTGAGGAGCCTCCCCACTTACCAATCTGACCGAAAATCCATTCCAGGGTTAGAGAGCTGCTTTGATCTTTGAGCAAGTAAAAACTAGTACGGTACTGGCCTGGTGGAAGTTAATGCAATCATTCCAGGTCCCTTCCACCACCTCTCATTATCCATCGTGTTCTCTTTTAGCACATCCCCCTCCCAGCAGTGATGCAACACATAATCATAACATAATTTACAATCATCGACCTTTTATACAAAGGTCCGTCAAATCAAACATTCACATCTTTGAGTTTGCCATAGTTCTTGGCCAATATAGTTATTTTTATAGACTGGGGGGAATAGGGCGTTACAAGTGCATGCACATATATTTTACATATTTGCAAGATAATGATAAGATCTCTTAAGGGGACTTAAGTAATAATCATAATAATAAAAAAAATATTTTCATTTACAACTTTATTTAAAATTTTGATTCACATTTAATGTTATTATTTTCATTTTACTTAACTTACATAATATTTCCACGTTGATTTTTTTTTTCCACTTTTGTGACACTTTGCAAATTGTGAAATGAACACTTAATTGAGCTTAAGCTTTTATTTTTGGAGTTAAGGAACTCTTCAAAACAACTTCACTATGCACAACAATCTATTGTAGTCACATGTACATTCATGTTTTTGGCTTATCTCACAAAGTAACTTTGGTTTACTTCATGTTGTGAAATGAGCACTTAATTCAACTTTTATTTTTGGAGTTAAGGAACTCTTCAAAACAACTTCACTATACACAACAATCTAGTGTAGTCACATGTACATTCATGTTTTTGGCTTATCTCACAAAGTAACTTTGGTTTACTTCATGTTATTAGATTATTTTATTTTTGGCATTTCCACACTTCCTCTTTGAAAATTAGAGACTAAGAATCATTTCGAGGAAGTCCTTAAACATACCCCTTTGACAATATTAGTATCTTATTGAGGAAGTGAGCAAGTTCGATTATTATATTATTTCATTGTGAGTAGCCAAGAATGGAATATGCAGTTAAATATCCCTTGTGGGGTTTACAAAAAGGATTCTCCTCGACAAAGTAAAATAATAAATAAAACCTAATTTATTAATTACTCACAACTAGCCTAGTGTGGAATTATTAATAAACTAGTAAACAACCCTCATTCACAGAGGGTGAGACACCCTTCTTGGGAGGCATGTATTCATGTTTTGTATAATATTTTCCTTCATTTGAGCTTGCACACTATACATAAAAAAATCATTTTTTTAGCGTTGCATTTACTTGAATTTTCATATTAGTTATGTTAGCTATCATCCTCCCTTGATTTTGTTCAGTTATTATACTTTTATATTTCTTATGATTACTCATCATATCATCCTCCTTTGATTTTGTTCAGTTATAATTTTATATTTCTTATGATTACTCATCATATAAATCCACAAAAATAAAAACATATATTGCATCTTCTTTATTGGTTTGCTAAGGGTTGACGTTCTCCACTTTTCCTATTTCATTTTTTGATTAGTCTTCGTCAGTTAGTTCAATTAAGTGAACTCTGCTACATTAAATCATCAACCTTGATATCGTAAAATGATGAAGTGCATGCAAAATATATGCAAGTATTAGCCTCTATTATATCTAACTAATTACTAATGCATAATTAAAAGTGTTCATTGTTTTAGCTGCATAAACAAAGTTTCTATTCAACTACAAAAAACACATAGTAATTGCTAATGATGAAGAAACAGATCAATAGAGACACATGAATAATTCTAGACACTTAAGATCACCAATCTCCTAGATTGTTAATTACAATATTTCAATCATTTAAGTCAGTGAAAGTTCTTGCAGTTGAAATAACAACCATTTATTCAATTGATGTATTCTTTGTTAGTTTTCTTGTGTAAACATAAATAAATGAATTTGCATAAAAGAAATAACCAAAAATGTAAATCACACAACTTAATAAACAAACAATATTGATAGTATAGTAAATGAGCAAGACACTCCTTCTCAAGGGGCCCTCCTAGCTCAAGGAATGCTACTAGAAAACAACGTATGAAACAAAACTCTGTAAACTCAAAACATATAACTCATGTATGTGCATAGTAACCAGAACTTTGATATATTAATTCAAATAGAAAGAATAGTTTTACAATAGTATGATGTCAATCATAATTATCCCTCATGAAGGTTTGATAACCCATATTTATACATTGTACACAAGATCACATAGATCCATTCTCACGGATCTCATAATCTATTTACAAAGAAAATAACATATGCGGGCATCTTATATTGGATATAATAGCTCACAATTATATGGAATAGGATTTGAAAATCCACATAATGGATAAATTCATGACATGATGCATGGATTTCTCTCATGCGATCTCGTTCTATTTCGTGTTGATTTGATGAAGAACCAACTCGCGTAATTCCGCCGCTTATACATGAATTGAATTTAGGTTTGAGTTGTCTCCCGTGCTGATTTGGAGGATCCTTGGGTTGAACTGATGGGTGGACAAGATTAAAGGATTGATTTGGCATATTCCACAAGTAGGGGTTTAGTCCTGAAGTGTTCACGACCCTATAGAACAATGATTCTGTTGCAGAAAACCATTTAGTGGCTACAAGACTGTATTTGAGTTGCTATAAAATCTAGATTTTGTAGTGACTCATTAAAAATAATAACTAATTAAATCAAATCACACAAGGAAGAATAGAAATGAGCGTAAAATGGACAATTTACCTCTAATATCCTTCAACACACAAGTTCTGTAGTTGAGCATAATATTTGTGGAAAAAGGGGTAAAATAGGATATAAACTAGTTCATAGGTATAGGCTTTGGATGAAATTTTATGATAGAAAAGTGACAAAAAGAGTATGTTTTGATGACTCAACATCTCCCTCACACGGAAGATGTTGCATGTCCTCATGCAACCAAAATTGCACTCTGCTTCTTGCAAAAAAAATTCAAAATTGCTGACCCCTTTCTTCTTAAGCTCTTTCTAAAGCATTAATTAAAATGTTCAGCCCCAAAGATGAGGCTTGTACCTGAATTATTTTCTAATTCAACTTTTTCCTCAATCTTCTAATTTTGATTCTGTCTCATCTTCTTTGAATGTACCATTTTCTGACATTTCTTAACAATTTCTCTTAGGTTTCCAACTGTTATTTATCCCTTTGTAACTAAGCAATGTTGGTCTTCAATACTACATTTTTAGTTTTAATACGATTTTCAAGGAGTGCTGACTCCTTGAGATCCTCTTTCAATTTCTTGATTTTTCCAACTCACTTTTCCTTTAAAGGTGTGGATGTTGGACTATTAAATGGTTCGTTATCAATGGATTCATGTATTTCATAATCAATCGTATACTAATAAAATCCCCTATCTGCTTGATCATAATCATAATTTGGAAAATTATTTTTGTTTTTTGAATTGGGAGGTGGACTAAGGAATGATTCATGCCTTGGATTTTTACTTGAATTTGTTTTCTTTAAACTATTCTGTTGCTCCTTATTAGATTCTTCAATCTCGATGACTTCTTTGTCTTGAACTTGGCTCCTATCATGTTGCTTTGCAACTAAACCCTTTGTCATACTTTTGGTCGTTCTATGCAAAATGGCCTCAATTTTTCTCTTCCTATTCTGCACAACCTCTGCTCTTCCTCCTAGTTCTTGAGATTTTGATTTTTCACCCCTTATTTCCTCTTCTAGCTTCAAACTGCTGACCTTGATTTTATCAATTTCCCCTATAGTTTTTTCTTGAGGTCATCCTTTGGGTTTTCAAGGTTTAGATTTTGATACCCTGATCTCTTTTTCCATCCTCTATTTTGCATTCTTATTCTTCTATGTTGCCTTAGAATTTGGCTTCTCTCTTTTCTTCTCTGGTTTTGCATTCTTCTCAGCTTCCACATTCTTTTCTGCTTCCGCATTCTTCAATTTCTCTTCTTCCCGCTCCATATTTCCTAACTCAGGCATTTCAGGTTCCATTTCCAATATTTTCAACTTGAAAACCGTCAGTTCTGTACCCAAAACCCTGTTTTTGGCACTTTTGCATTTTGAACCTCTGACCTCTTGCTATACTAGAGGCTTAACAAAACGATTTCATGTTAGGACTTGCTCCCAATTATTGTTTTGTTCCTTTAGTCTAGCTTCAACCAAAATCTTAATCAATCTCAAAATGAAACAAACTCCCCTCTAAAATCTCAAGGCTACGTTGTATAGATAAGGCCATTTTCTTCAAATTGTTCAATAGATAGAAAGGCATATCTAACTCGTGCCCCTTAACAAAATTCATAAGAAATATGAATGATAGTAAAACATAAGCCCGTACATGCCTGCATAGGTTACATATTTATGAAGGATGAATAAAATTTCACACCATTTCTTCTTGAATGCAAAAGTGGACATACCTTTTTTCCATTTCGCTGCATGCATTGGGTCTTTGAGGAAGTCTTTCAAAATTTATCCTTTATTATTCTAATTCTTGAACCATTTTTCACCACCCTAAGGTAGCCCTATAGCTTGTGAAATAAACACTTTTGATAATTGCAACTGGAGATCGCTAATTCGAGCCTTCGCGCCATCAAAAGATTCCACAAAAGTTTTAGTGTCTTTCTTATCATGCCCCTAAAATATCTATAAGAAAGGAAACCATCCATCTCTTTGAAATCCCCTCATACATTTCAAATAAGATTCCATAATTTCAATCCCAATCAGTTCATTCTTTACCATAGGTATCGTGCTTCAAATTTGTGGAGTTAGCGAAGATTATGACTATAACAATACTCTTTGTCACAGGGAAAATGAGAAAACAACAATGAAGATATAATAGATTTTATGAATGAAGAGAAAAACTTGGGCGACTTCAATGATGATGGGATTGATAATTCAAAATTATGTAAACAATCATGTTGTGTTTCGTTCTATTATTCCAACTTATGGAAACACTCTTGCATGATTGGACCATCTTATCGATCCAATCAATCACTCTGTTATAATGCATGTCGAAATATAATTTTAACATGCATATATGTAATTATTGTGTAGAGTGTTTGATATATGAGCAAGCACATACTTAGGATATGTTTTCGAAGGTGTAATTAGAAATATGACATAGGATTCAAGAAATTCGGTAAGAGGATAGGATAGACTTTAGGAAAAACAGAGTAAAGGTGTATTGAATCTCAAGTTTTCCCATCATTCACACAATTCATAATTCCAAATGTAGAGTTGATTTAAAGAGTTATTACCTTTTGATTTTAACTGTAGCCTGAAGAATTTTTCACCTCTGAAACTGGAGGTGGACCATGGTTGAGTTTGAATGTTGGTTCTACTACTGAAACTAATGAAATTATTGTTGCATACTCTAAAAGAAAGTTTTGGAATTGTTGAATATTCTGAAGATGAAGGCTACTAATGTCGATGAAGATAATATGAAGAGTGTTGCTGTTTCTGCTGATGTTGAACATGTTCTGAAGAGTTAAATTTCATGACAATTTGCATGAAATTCATAAATCGTACTAATATCATGATATAGACTAGTTTAAAAATGAGTTAATGACTAACAATTGCTTGAAGAACAACTAAATGTGACTTTCGGTAGCTACAAAAAGTGTTTGTAACTGTACAAAACTCTGTGATTGTAGAAATTAACTCTATGTGTAGAACCTTTTTACCAGTGAACTATGAATCTTAAACTAAAATTTCCGGTATAAAAGAAATCTAACATGTTGCAATAGTAAGACTCTAAAAACAAGAAACAAACTCGAACAATCCAACAATAGTTGTTGAATTTATTTATGAGAAAAACCATGAAAAATATGAAAACCTTTAGAACTCTATTTTTTTGAAAATATGAAATGAAGAATCTATCTGAATAAGCACTGCAAAAACTGACTTTTTGCAGGCTGACAAGAACTTTGTCGCTGAGAAATCAAGTACTGGAAATGATGAACAAGAGTTGGAGATATCCTGTGTTTATTTGAAGAACTTTAGAATTATATCCACCAGATCGTTGGTTTTCAAACACAATTCTTGCCCAACTGCGCCAGTAAATTGGTTTTCACAGAGTACACTTATTTTTTTCTTTACTTTTTATTATACATTTTTTTCCCCTTTTATTATATTTTTTTAGAACAAAAAAAGAAAGATTATTCTAAGATAAGATCATGGGAAGAATTTCCCTTACTCAATATCTCTATTTTGGGTTGTTGAAGCAGATTATGGACAAATTATTCTCTATTTGAAGGCTTCTGATAACTTTAGTCTATGCCCATTTACTAGAAAGGAAATGTCCTCTTCATCAATAGTTTTTATTTAAACTGATCCATTATAAAAACTATTTCTATCTCATATGGCCCTAACCCGTGAGAACTGAGCTTCCCTTTAAAGTTTTTAAATCTAGAATCAAATAAGAGAGCCCAATCACTTGGTTTGAATTTCTTCTTTCTAATGATTTTTTCATGCCATCTTGTTCTTTGTTACTAGATGATAGTAGTATGTTGAATTGCATCATGTGGATTCTTGTCCAATTCATTGAGTTTTGCTAACCTCTACTGCTTTTCTTCTGAAAGATCCACCCCTAGCTTGGCTATTGTTTTGAAAGAGTTGATTTGAAACTAAATAGGCAACAAAACTTGTTTACCATACACAAGATCATATGGTGTATGCCCGGTTGTGTTCCTCCATGTGGTTCAATATACCCAAAGATCCTCAAGAAGCTTATCTTCCAAATCTCGGTGGTGTGGCTGAACAATTTTGGTCAATATGGATTCAAGAACATTGTTTTTGGACTCCACCCACCCATTGGCTTATGGATGGTAGGGGGATGAATTTTGATGCTTGATCTTGTATTGCTCTATGATATCCTGGACAAGCTTTTATGTGAAATGAGATCCTTGATCTGTTACTATTTCTCTTAGGACACCAAAACGAGTAAATATGTCCTCAAATAAAAAATATACAACAACTTGTTCATTTGCATGCAAAAGAGCTTTAGCTTCTACCCATTTAGTGACATAATCAGTACATACCAAAATATACCTCTTTTTCCTAGACATTGGAAAAATAGATCCCATGAACTCTAAGGCCCATTTTTCAAATGACTCTATGAGTACTTGGGGTTGTAGTGGAATTTTGTCTGCTTTCATTGGTTGACCCATCCACTAACAAATATCTTAGCTTCTGATGTGCTTCTCGGCATCTCTAAAAAGAGTGGGCCAATAATACCCTAGATGAAAGATTTTTTATGCAGTTCTTTTATTAGCAAAATGGCCTCCGCATGGTTCATCGTGGCATGCCTTCAATATGTCAAATATTTCATCCTCTTGTACACATATCTGAATGATAAGACCAAGTCCATTACAAAAAAATTCTCCACCAATCCATGAATAAGTGGCATTAAGTTTAATGACCTTTTGCTTCTCCTTTGTGGAGAGATGTTGAGGTAATTTTCATGTAGCTAAATAGTTAGAAATATATGTAAACCAAAGAGATTTAGTAGATATTTCAAAAAGATGCTCCTGTGGGGAATTATCATTAACAAGAACTAATTTACCTTCATTATGATTCCCAGAAAGAAATTCTGCAACCACATTCTCTTTACCAGGTCTATCTAGTATAGTGATATTAAATTCTTGTAACAAAATAAGCCACTTGGTAACCCTGCCATTACTAATTGGTTTGTTCATTAAGTATCCAATGGATGAATGATCAATGTTGATGAAGATATCATACCCTGTAATATAGTTCATGAATTTATTGATGGCATGCACTATTGTACATAAGTCTTTTTCCGTAACTGTATAATTCAATTCAGGGGGTGCCATGTTTTTACTCACAAAATAAATGGCATAAGGCACTTGATTTTCCTTTTGTCCTAGGAATGCTCCTAAAGTTGTGTCAAAGGCATATGTAGATATATGAAATGGGAGGGACCAATTTTATCCTCTTAAAACAAGAGCTATAGAAATTTTCTCTTTCAAAGTTTCGAAAGCAGTTTGGCAAGGGATATTCCAAAACAAATCATTATCTTTAGTAAAAAGTTTGAATAATGGAGATACAATTTTCATGAAATTTTCAATGAAACGTCTATAGTAACTAACATTTCCTAAGAAACTTCTAACATATTTTTCGGTCTTCGACACTGGAAGCTTGGTACTGACTTCTATCTTTGTTGGATCCACTTTTATTCATGTAGAAGACAAACAGTAACCCAAAACAATTTCTTCATTTTGTTACATAAAACATTTTTCATTACTTAATGCCAAATTAGTTTCTTGACATCCGATTAAAACTTTTTCTACATTTTCTAATGCTTCCTCAAAATTATTTCTATAGACAGTGAAATCATCTATATATAGTTCTACACAGTCATGGATCGGGTTAGAAAAGTTGAAAAGTTGCAGGTGCATTACACAAACCAAAAGGTAGTACTCTCTAGGCGTACATCCCCCATGTACATGTTAATGTTTTTTTATCCCGATCCTCTGGAGCTATTTGAATTTGGTTATAACCACTAAACCTATCTATAAAGGAAAAATATTTTTTACTTGCTAGTGTATCTAAAACTTGATCTATAAAAGGTAGATGAAAATGATATTTTAAGCTTGCTTTATTCAATTCCCTATAATCTACACAAGCACACCATTTGTCATTTTTCTTAGGAATAATCACTTGTGGAGATACCCATTGACTGCTAGAAATTGGATATATAAAATCAACATTAAGTAGTTTCTGCAGTTCATCTTTCACAACCTCTTTCAAGAGTGGGTTTATACGTCTTTGGGGCTGCCAAATAGGCTTGGAATTGTCCTTTATATAAATAATATGAATACATGTATTAGGGTGGATTCCACGCATATCATTGTATTCCCATACTAATACACTGGAATGTATATGTAGTTTTTTTTATTAATTGCTCTTCTTGAAATTCTTCAAGTTTAGAATTGATATTTAGAGTTTTTCCTTGATAAATTTCAACAACTACGTTACTTGATTATGATATTTATTTGACAAAAGACATTGAACCTGAAATTGTTGATAAAGTATCCATATTACAAATTTCTTTAAAATCTTTGTCCAAACTATGTTTATGATCAAAAGTATGCTGCCCCCCCCATGATATTGAGTAAAATCAGAATTATTGATAAAATTGATGATTTTATTTTTCTAGATATCATTGTTTAGATTCATAACTTGATCAATAGTTAAAATAGGTTGTAATAGTTTCTCATCATCATTTGCGTCTTGAAAGCATTGTGTAAATTTTGATTCAGTTAAGGTTTTAGTAGGCGGATATAAATTGAATTTCTTAACTGAATCCCAGTGTGCAATTGCCATGTCCCCTGATCTACCACTGATAAAAGCATCAAATGTAGCTAACCAAGGTCTCCCTAATATTAGTGGGTTCCCGCCCAAGTTAGATTTCAGTTGTAAAACCATGAAATCTACATGGTACTCCCAAGAATCCAAGGAGACTATTATATCTTCTAATATACCTTCTGGTTTTACTGTTGATCTATCAACTAATTGTAAAGTTGTGGGTGTATTACGGAGATTAGAAAATTGTAATTCACCATGATACCTTTTGTCATTACATTTATTACTTCTCCTAGATCTATTAATGCGTTTTCTATTGCAACATTAATGACATGAATTTTTACAATGGGGCTACTGGGATCAACATATTGTTGCATATAGATTTTACCTAACATAAGGTTTACCCGTTTACCAATAACTTGCTTTGTTTGTAGGTCTTTATTCTTCCTTCATGTTTTATTTATACACAATTCCCTTACTGTCTTAGCATAAATTGGAATGTCTTTGATTGCTTGAAATAATGGAATTCTGATACAAACATTCTTTAACTCATCTAATAAATCATATCCTAATTGAGTGATTTGCTTTTCTAATGACAACCTTTCTGGGAAAGGTGGAGTACTAGATTGTTGTGATTAATTTATTACAGATGAAGAAGTTTGATTTTTTGAATTATGATTATGATTATATTTTGTTTGATTAGTTGTTTTCTCATCTATTGGTTCTTCAACAATGACAGGTGCATCTTGATGAAGTACTTTTCCTGATCTAAGATGAATGCCATTTATACCAAGGGAGGTAATCATGTAATATGAAAAATTCTGTAGCTCAACATTGCAAGTGGGTTGAGCTACTTTATTATTGGGATTAGAAAGAAGTTGTGTATGCAGTTGAGTAGTTCTTAAAGGATGATTTGATGGTAATTGAAGTTGATGAGGTTGTGAAATTTGTGGTTGTGGTGGTTGATTGGAGTATGGTTGTTGGAATTGTGGGAGGTAATAGTTGTGTAAGATATCAGGTGTATTGCTGCAGCATGGGATAAGGAGGAGCATGTAGGGTTCCATAGGAAGATCCTGGCCAACCTTGTTGCCAAGGTTGGTTTTGGACTTGTTTTGGTGGCCATGCTTTCTAAGCCATAGGAATGGTCCAATTATATTGGGGGTATTACTAGGGTTTACTAGCATTAATGTTAGCCATCAATTTTAGGGTTTAGACTTAGTTCTACTAATTTTAGGGTTTTCTCTTAGTACTATCTATAATTATAAAATCATTAATACTAACACTATTATTAGAGTTTATGCTAAATAATTTTTAGATTAATAATACTATTATTACTAACATTAATATTATTAATACTAATAATACTAACATTAGTAATTCTAAGGTTTATAATACTTTTATTAATAATACTAGGGTTTATGCTTAGTACTAACATTAATAAATCTAGGGTTTATGCTGAGTAATAATATTACACTCTTCCTTATTACTATTTTTCAAGGCTTTCTCCTTAACACTTTTAATAATTTATTAATTTTAGGGTTTTAAGCCGACCTCTTAGGTTTCCCTTTCCTGACAAGATGATATTTATTGTTTCTCTTCTCATCTTTTCTCCTTGGCTTTGCGTCCTGAAGATGGATCCAAAACATCGACAAACAATTTTTGATATTGTGGATTATCCGAACAACTCTGAAAATGATTGAATTGTTGAGAGGGATATTGAGATATACCTGAAGTCCTTGATTTCCAATATATTTTTGGTGCAAAAAAACACAAATTCTCTATATCTTCTTGATTCCCTTGGTAATTTGCTTTGAGTTCCAGTAGAGATGGACAATTTTCTGTAGCAAGATTATCTGTACATATACCACAAAGTTAAACATTATCTAAAGGATATTATTTTGAAGGATGTATTTTTATACATTTTGGACGATAAATAGTTAATGATGCATTTTCTACCTCTTTCTTTTGCTTAATTTTCAATGTGTCTAATTGAGAACCAAGGGTACTGAGAATATATGTTTTAAAATTGTTCAATAAATTGCCAATCTTTTCTCTACTTACACCACCGATGGTTTATTTTTTGACTGTAGAGACAACATCCCTAGGTCCCTTACCATATTTGGACTTCACTCGAGAGATGTGCTTGCATAAGTCACAAATTTCTGAATAGGTTAGGTGATAAATATCTCCTTTACCCATTAAATTTAACACATCAATCTATTCATCTCTAATTTCCCTAAATAAAATTACTTTAAGAGTATCCAAATCTAAATGATTTTGCCTAATAGTATAATTAAATCTTTTTAAATAATCTTCAAGGATCTCCTCTTCTTTTTGTGTCATTTTAAATGTTTTCTCTCTCTTTCCTCGGTTTGTACAATAATCATGATATTTTGCAAGGAACATTTTTCTGATTTCGCCCATGTTTTTATAGCATTTGTTCCCAAACTCATAAACCAACGTAATACAACATCCTTAAGGGTGGCTGGAAACAACAATTTTTGAGCGTAAGAAGAATAATCACAGCTAGGACGTAACACATCAAATTTGAAAAGAAAAGTTTTTGGATCTTCAGTTATCATACCATGAAATTTGGGCAATGTTGAAGGTGTATGTTCTTCATTTGAATTGCAACTATTGGATCCAAAATTGGGAATCCATATTCATCCTCAATAGTTGATATTCATGTTTCCTCTATCCTTTCTTGTTTTTCTTCCTCTCCACCTCCAGGTCCTCTTTCTTTTTCTCAATCACCAAATATTTCAGAGTTGTTGTCTTCTCTGAGATGTACATATTCCTCTGATGAGGCAAATAATTACGGTTCTTCAATAGGGTTTTCTAGAAGTACAATTTTAGGCTGACCATTGAGTAATTATTCTTCATGAGGTTTGGCTGGAAGTATGACAACTTGTAGTAAGGTTGATGGATCTTTTACTGATTTAGAGCTGCCTTCTCCATCTTTTTCTTTGCCTTTTGTTTGTGTAGTCACGATCCTTCCTCGTCATCCTCCTCTTGTATTTTTACCCGCAGATGGGTTAGTTGATGGTGTGGCTCTTACATTATCACATGATGGGGTGGGTGAATTGGTGGTTGGTGCATTCTTACCACTAGTAAATATACCTCTATTATCTCTACGCCTAATCATGTGTTCCACTTAACATGCTTTTAAATGGTTGAAGAGAGACTCACCAGAGTTCTACAAATAATGAATGTGTTAGCTTGTTATAATATAAATAAAATTTACAGTAAGGTTGTCTTTGCATCTTAGTGTCTCTCTTCCCATGCATTCATTCCTATGTGCATTTAAAGAAAGAAAAACTAAATGCCTTTTTGTACTTCCCCGACAACGATGCCAAAAATGTCAGTCAGTTCAATTAAGTGAACTCTGCTACATTAAATAATCAATCTAGGGATCATAAACTGATGAAGTGCATGCAAAATATATCCAGGTATTAACATCTATTCTATCTAACTAATTACTAATGCATAAGGAAAATTGTTCGTTGTTTTAGCTGCATAAACATAGTTTCTGTTCAACTACAGAAAGCATAGAGTAATTGATAATGATGAAGAAACAAATCAATAGAGACATATGAATAATTCTAGACACTTAAGATCATCAATCTACTGGATTGTTAATCACAGTCTTTCAATGATCCAAGTCAGTAAAAGTTCCTACAGCTGAAATAACAATCATTTATTCAATTAATCTTTGTTGTGTTAGTTTTCTTGTGTAAACAGAATTAAATGAATTTTCATAAAATAAATAACCAAAAATGGAAATCACACAACTTAATAAACAAACAATACTGATAGTAAAATAAATGAGTAACACACTCCTCCTCAGGGAGCCCTCCTGGCTCATGGAATGATACTAGAAAAGAACGTACAAAACTAAACTTTGTAAACTCAAAATATATAACTCATGTATGTGCACAATAACTAGAGATTTGATATATTAATTCAAATGGCAAGAAGAGTTTTATAGAAGTTCGATTTCAATAATAATCGTCCCTCATGAAATTCTGATAACCCGTATTTATACATTGTACACAAGATTGCATAGAACCAATTCTCATGATTCTCATAAACTGTTTACAAAGAAAATAACACATGTGCATCTTATATAGGATCTAACAACTCGTGGGTATATTGAATAGGATTTGAACATATATGTAATGGAGAAATTCATGACAGGATGCATGAATTTCTCTCATGCGATCTCGTTCTGTTTCTTGTTGATTTGAAGCAGACTTAGCTCGTGTAATTTTGCCACTTGTACATGCGTTGATTGCATGTTTGAATTGTCTCTCGTACTAATCTGGAGGATACTTAGACTGAACTGATAGGTGGACGAGATTCAGGGATTGATTTGGCATTTTCCATAAGTCGAGATTTAGTCTTGAAGTGTTCGCGACCCTATAGAACAACGATTCTGCTGTAGAAAACTGTTTAGTGGCTACAAAAAATGTTTGAGTTATTACAAAATCATAGATTCTTTAGCGACTCATTAAAAATAATAACTAATTAAATCAAATCACACAAGGAAGAATAGAAATGAGCGTAAAATGGACAATTTACCTCGAATATCCTTCAATACACAAGTTCTTTAGCTGAGTATGGCATTTATGGAAAAAGAGGAAGGTATAAATTGGTTCATAGGTATAGGCTTTGGATGAAAGGTTATGATAGAAAAGTGACAAAAAGAGTATGTTTTGAGAACTCAACAATATTACCTTTTATTTTTTAGGTAAAATATGATCTATTAGTTTATTTTAACATAACATTGAAAAGATTGAAAAACACCAATGTTATATTGATAGAGAATTCCTTTTAGGGTTAAGAATCTTATGCCAATAATTTAAATAATATGGACATTTAAAAAATATTGCCTTTATAAGTTTTGGATTCACATTACATGACATAAAACAAAGTATATTTTTTTCGAGGTTGCAAAGCTCAGGGAAAATCCCCGAGTACTTCCCCTCATTTTGAGCATGGTGCCCAAGATAAGCCCTAGAATATTCATGGTACAAGGTTGATCAACAACATGGCTCGAAGCCATTATAATAATATACTCTTTAAGAGCTCAACATGCCCCTTGTGGGAATTGAACCTGGGTGGGGAAAATAACAATCATTCCTCCCAACCACCCAAGCTAAACCCAATTGGCTGACATAAAACAAAGTTATAATCAAAGTTCACGAATTTCAAGTTTCTTTTTGAAGTTTACCCTTATTACATCTCATACATAGAGAAAGAGATCATGTATATCATAACACTTATATTAGTGTCCATTTCATGAAATTCAAGGAGATTCAAAGGGTTTTAAACAAATTTATCTGGTCTTAACTCGACCAAGACTACTTTACACACATTGCACTATACACAATCAAGAGGCATATTACACTCAATTCTTTCATAATTTTGGAGTTATATTACATTTTGCATAAAGAAAACGTTTACATTCAAAGAGGTGGAAATAAGATATAGCATCAAGGCTCTAATACCAATAGTCTCCTTTTAAATTTAAAGGTTAAGAGAAGGACAAATTCAAAATTCATTACTCATAGATTAGACATATCCTCAAATGCACATTTACATAGACAAAAGCTAATTTCAAAACACATGATAACTCACCCTCATACATTAATATTTTATATCACAATGCAATCCAATCAAAGGAAAGGGTTGAATTTCAAAGGTGTTAATCCTATGCCTAGAACAATCTTGTAGATTACTCCATTCACTCATATAATACAAGATATGGCATAAATGGATATTTCACTCTTATAACAAAAATAAAGGATGCACATGTAAGTAGTGAGACATTGATTAGATTTTTTATTTACTCATTGTTATGCAAACTTTTTATAATCTAAGGGAATTTAGGTTATGTCGCATAGGAAACAACTTCCCTCTTTTTAGTGAAGGATTGTATCCAACAAAAGAGAGGTTTCCTTAGTAGGACTTAGGTTTACTAAGGAAAGACACAATCAAGTCTAAGGCCTCCTAAGTATCAACCCCAAATACCACCAATGAGATATGTCAAACAAGTTAGGGTTTAGGTTTTTAATGTGCGTTAATTCTAGATTTGGATTAAGGCATTCAAGGACTGATTAGGGAATTTAGCAAGCAATAATATCATACAAAACAATATCTAAACCACTAAAATATGAAATTTATGATGGCTAATGAAAAAATTGTAACAAAAAAATGATAAATTACAACAATAGAACAAGTTATGACAACAACACTATTTTCATCCCTTGAGATAATAGACGACTGAGTAAAATAGGGCTTGAGGGATGGATGAAATTAGGGTTTTAGCTAAAAAACAAATTCTGAAATTATAAGTGCATATAATAGCCAAGAAACCCTCGATGTCCAACCCTAATTGGGCTAAACATAAAAACATCCATGTAATTTTAGGATTTTAATATGATTTCCATGTTAATGCATGCATAAATATGAAAACATCTAGGTCTTTTGTGGCTAAAAATGAATGTATTGTTGTTATAAACCCTAAATTTACCCTAAAACATTAAAATAAAGTAGAACTTTAGGTTTTTTGGTTGACTGAAGGAAGAAATACTAGTGCCTACAATATTTTTTGGGCATATGGGGTCAATTAAGGACTCCTTTTAAGCGATATAAGTGAATCTTGGGTGATATCTAGGGTTGTCCACTACAAACCATAGAAGATCCTCCTAGTACCTTACTAAAACTTCAAGATATTTCAAGGGAAGGTACTCCACTAGTAACCTTCCAAGAGCTTTGAAAAAGAAGGATTTGTTCAAGAAAAAGTGAAGGGAATGCACAACCATAACTAGAGAAGCACAATTACACTGACATTCATCCATAAACAAATTCCACAAGATAAAATGAGACCATTTAATAAATATGTTTTTCAATCTTCGAAACCCTAGCAATGAGTATCCATGAAGTAGCAAATCCATCCACAAAGTCATCTCCATAAGAAGTCACCCTAACTAACTATCCATAGTGATTTAGAGAAGAGAGAAGACAAGTAGACAAGTAGTGATAATTCTCCACAAGTAGAAATGATTTACAAGTGAGAAGTGTTTCACTTATTTATATGAGAGATCAAACACCCTTCTCATCCATCAAAATACCCAAGAAAATAAAATATTGTTTTTATCTCTTACAATCCCCAAAGAAAGGTAATAAGACATAAAATATCCATGATACAAGAGTAGATAGGCAACTAAGACCCCCGACAATGCCTACAAAATGAAGTAAATGTGTTCATAAGACAATACATCCCTCATAAATGCATGCTCAATCTCACACATGTGACATGTGTGGCCTCATAGAGGGGACAACTCACTCAAAAATCAAGTGCAGGGGTTCCAAAAGTGAAATTTTCCCTCTAACAGGTGCAAAGTTTCATCACATAGTCATATATCATCCCTCAACAAGTGTGATGTCTCATAAATAGGTGGCATATCATCATGATAAGGTGCAACATCCCATCATCAAGGTGTCATGCCATCACCAATGGTTGATAGGGCATCTAAAAAAGGGTGCCATGTCCTCATAGGGCTCAAAATCGTCCAAATAGTGTGCAACAACCTCTCAAACATGGTGGGATGACCTATATCAAATGTGAAAATAGCCCCTCAACTTCCTCCAAAGGAATAAGGCTCTATCCAAGTGAATATCCATGTGAAGTACATTGTCCAAGGAGGGGCTCATGTGGTCAAATGTATCCATCAAACCCAGAGGTATGTACACAATTCAAATGCAACATGTACACATCAAGTATCCTCTTCAAACGTCACACTATCTCATAAAATTTACAATTTTCCAAGTTTAAGTATGGGAGAATCATCATTAACCCCTATTAGGTGTGTCGGTACCCAAGAAACCCATAAAGGAGTATGCGTAATGACATATGGTATGGTTTGGATTTTACTTCTTGAGTGGTGGAATAGTCATGTAAGGTTATGTATGATAGTCATCCTCATGAGCGCCTTTGTATGAGGGATCACTTAGACAATGAGTTTCCCTTTCCATAGCACCGTGTCTTTACAAACCCATGTTTGTTTTTTTCTTTATTCATTCAACCTTTTTTGGCTTTTGATTTTCATTTGCTAAGTCCTTTTTGTTAGGTATGCATTCATTGCATAGGACTTGGTGTAGATTTTAATTGTGTACAATTATTTACTACAAACATATTTTCAATAAGAGAACAAAAAAAATACAATGGCAAATACACACATTACACATAAATTTTTCCCCTTGAAACCCAAACCAGGAAAACCAACATCTTCTATATTCATTCACTTCATACATTGTTTACAATACAATATACATATAGGATCCGTAGCATCCAAAACCCTAATCCAATAACTCGGATTAGTCAACAACCCTAATTCCTTAATCGAAAATAGAAAACCATCTGCGAAAAGCATGTGCCAAAAAACCGCCCAAAAACGGATGCAAAAAACCACCAATTTTTTTTTTTGGTGACAGTACCCTTGAACCTCGGTATAGGGGGGGATCCATGATCAAAATTTGGACCAGGGGGCAAAATTTTGCTCAATTTTCAAAGTGCTCGGAATGCGACGAAAACTATTCCATTGCGTCCGTCTCGTCTTCCTAATTCCGGCGGTATATTTACTTTCTCAAACGGAGTCTGTATGGAGAAGTTATCACGATCTTTTCATCGAGCCAAACATGCAAAATTTTGATGCTGACTGTACCTGTCAGTACAGTCCGTATAGAACACGTGGCAGGTCCGTATAGGACATGTGGCAGGTCCATACAGGACACATGGTGGCTCCCGGGAATGACACGTGTCAGGCATTTTTGGATTTTTTTGGTGTACGATTGGACCAATCTTGAAGTGACATGTGTCACCACTGGAAGGGTGACACGTGGCATGGGTTACGTCAGCGGGTGACGTGGCAGGCTGACGCAGCAGATGACTGGGCAGTATGATGATGACGTGGAAGGTTGACTGGGCAGTATGATGAAGTGACGTGTCTGGCACGTGGACAAATCGGTTTTTGACACGTGGCATCATTTGGGCGAATGGTAAGGTGCCACATGGCCCAGTCAAGGGCTGCCACGTGGCACACCGTAATTGGATGTTGGTTTATGGTTGTTATATAAAAGTTATGTTGAGTCCGTGGGGTTCGACCCCCGGACCTGTCCTCCGTGTAACGTTTTCGCACGACCGCTCGGCCAATAGGCCACCGTATATTTCTTATTATGGATGCGGGTTTAAATATATTTAAGTTTACCCTTTTGCATATTGGGCGGGGGGTCGGGCCGGGGCTAAGCCCCGACCCATGGTCGTGTGCGTTTTGTATATGCCTTTGCCATATGTATTGTGTCCCTATTGTAAAGCGCGTGCGGGGGTATTTCAATCATAGCCCTCGATCTTGTGTGTTATGCCATGTAATCGATGTTAAAGGGAGCGCGAGAGTTGTGGTTTAAAACCCACGGTTATATGTGTCGTTTTATATGTGACCAACAGTTATATAATATGGTGTGTATGCGCGCGTTTTCATATATGGTTTTAAACCGTTATGTAACCAAAAATTACCGCCATTTGTCACACATCTATTCGCCCTTATTAACTCATCTCTTTTCGTATTAGCGCGTGGTCTTATGGACCATATGCCCGAGAGCGAGGCAGTTAGGGGCTGGAGGCGCCCTAACCATCCTACAGTTTGGACTGTTTTTCGAAACCGCTCGGTGCTAGGTTTTAACGTGCATTTTGGAGCGTGTTCTTGGTTCATGCACACAGAGGTGCGTTTTGTAGAGCCAGTTCCAGCAAAGTGGAAGGAGGAAAATGGAGGAGGCTTAACTTCTTCATCTTTTGGTCGATTGAGGTGTTGTAAAAGCCCAACTAGGGGTTTTTGGACGTGCTGGATCCATTGGTGCTGTTTTCAAGACCATTTGAAGATTTCTTCTGCAAGTTTTTCACCATTGAAGTTTCAGGAAGCTCTAGGGAGCTTTAAGCCCTCATTGATCGAGGACATGGTTTGGTGAGCCTATGTTTGTTTTCTGTGATTGAATAATCATTTTTGGCTAATTGATATGATCTGAACACATTGGGACAGGTTTAAGAGGCTGTTGAGGACGTTTACAGGTGTTTTTGCCAAAGAGAAGCTCAGAGAAGCTTATGGCCACATGTAGAAGAGGTCATGCCCGGATGAGCCATGATCCGTTTGCAGAGTTCTATTAGTCATTTTTGGGGTTTTTATGTGTTCTGATCTCAATGGTATAGTCTGTTTTTCCATTGGAGTTGAGAAACAGCTTGTAAAAGAACTTTTGACTAATTAATCCTAGAGAGCCAAGTCCATTATGGAGGCTCAAGGAGATGTAGCCCGGAGGGGGTGAACTCCCCTATCATGTTGTTCTTGTTGTGCGTTTGATGGTTTATTTGCTGCAAGTTGTGTTGCTGTGTATTTATTTCAAGTACATATTTAACCATCTAAAAGAACATTTCCGCACACATAAGCATTTACAAGAAGATACATGAACTTAAGACATAAGTTTATTTTTCATATTTATACACATGAAGCAAGGTCCTGTAAAGTTTATTTTAATAAAGTAGGGGTGCTTGCAGAGCATAACAAGTCAGCCTTCTATTTTCAGATCAGGTGGTATCAGAGCACAAGTTTGTTTTGCTCATGTGTTTGCCATTGATAGCTTGAGATTTAGCTATTGATTTTTGTGCAAGTTTTGTGTTGAAGTTGAAATCTTGAAAAGATGGAGGAAGCTTCAAGTATTGATAGTTCTCATACATTTTCATTATCTAAAGAAGAAGAAATTATAATAATGAGAGGTTTGATGATAGATATGTGTGAAGACAGAAATGTGCGCATTGTTCTTGAAGAGCAGTTGATGGCCATGAAGGAGGAGAAAGACCAGCTTTTGCAAAGGTTGCATGAGATGGAGATTCAACTCCATGAGGCAAAGGAAACCCTTACCACGTACATGCATGAACATAAGGTATGCAGTGTTAGTTTATCTTCTAATTCCTCTAAAGATGAATGTTTTGGTGGTTTTGAGAGTCACACAAGAGGAATAGGGTCCAAGTTGTTGTTAAAAATGGGTTATGAAGGTAAAGGTTTGGGTAAGCATGCACAAGGCATTGTTGAGCCTATCATTGTTGAAGAAAGACCTAAGTATTATGGTCTTGGATATGAACGAATTGATGGAGCAAATTCCAAAGTCGAGGAGACAAGGGAAAAAGTTCCAAGGATAAATTTTGTTTCGAGTTCACCTCCTCAAGAAGGCTTTAAAGGTGAAAGTTCAAGAACTTTTGTTGAAAGTTCAATCCCTTC